>CABFVX010002530.1:0-86198 GCA_902151425.1 Timema shepardi | reverse complement strand
TATGGAACTGTTATGAAAAAATCAATCAAAACGAGTTCAATTCATCAAGTTTGTTTAGGTTATCTGCATTATTTTATCGTATTTATTTTCCTGCTAAAATGTCTGTTGAGAATCATAAACGCGAACGAAGTGTAAATTTTAGCAAAGAAGAGGAAATGTTGCTGATTGAATTAACTAATCAAAGTCGTCATAATCATACAATAAATCAGCCATTTCATAATATAAATAAAAGTAACCTCACTTTAATAAACAACAATCGTCTTGAAAACAATATGGCGGAGTGTTTAACGCTGTTAATGTGGACGTTATGTTTGCTAACCAGAAGGTAGACCTCGCGTTAACTTTACGAGCACATTTACGTGAACATTAGCGCTAACCAAACATTGTAAAATCAAAAGTAGTGGTCGTTATCGCTTAACCTCATGTTAAGCCCTAACGAATAGAATAACATGACATTGTAAAATTGGACCTAAGTGTTATTTTTATTTTCCAAAGAAACCCTTTCTATTTAGGCCTACTAATATGAATATGAAACAAACAAAAATATGAAAATAGGTCACTGTATTTTAATTTGCAATTTCTCTTTGGATTCTACGTTGGAATTTTTATTCTAGTTTCTCCTGGCTTTTGTAAGAACATGTCGATGAATTAAATAATAATTTAATAAAGCACATTTTTATTTTAATGCTTCTTTTCCTCATCAATTTAAAAAGTTTTGTGCAACTCTTTTGAGTGGTTCCTCTGCAATTTTACCAACTTATCTTTCTAGTTGATTAAGTAATAAAAATTCTCTGGACATAAATACATGCAGCAGACCCCATAAGACTTGTATTCATATAAATAAATCAACTTCGGTGGGCAAATGGTTTAAGTTGTCACACTCACAATAGATTGGACTGCCAATGATGGCAGATTGAGGTTCGAATCTTGGTTTGGTGTACTGTGGGTAGTTTTCGATTATAACACCATGCAAAGGCGCGTCCAATTCCTCTAAATTCAACCTTCCTCATCCCCAATACAGTTAGATTAATTAGTACGGTCTGCGTATAACCCGAACGGTAAATAAGATACGTTGTTATAAAAATAGTTATTTAAAGGGATTGATAATATTGATATCAATCAAAAGTTACAGCTGCAGATCACATAACCTGACTTATGAATACTTTAAAGAATAACTTTTCTTGCTGTCAGATAATATTATTCCTGAGAAAATCTAGCTATAATCGGGCTCATATTATTATCATAACTTTAAGAAACAGCTCTATATTAATACATTAAATCACGTGCCTCTTACAAACAAGACTTGAAAATCTTGATAGCAAAGTTCAATATCCACAAATAGAAAGCAAATAAGATAAGTCGTCGTGTTGGCTGTGCACTGGGCAAGGGTGTCTGAACTCTTGGGTAGGTGTCGTGTTGACTGGCACTGGGCAAGGGTGTCTGAACTCTTGGGTAGGTGTCATGTTGACTGGCACTGGGCAAGGGTGTCTGAACTCTTGGGTAGGTGTCATGTTGACCGGCACTGGGCAAGGGTGTCTGAACTCTTGGGTAGGTGTCGTGTTGACTGGCACTGGACAAAGGTGTTAGGTTGGCTGGTATCGAATAGGAGTGTCTGGTCGTGGGTAATTTCCGGGTTGGCTGTCATCGAACAGGGGTGTCTGGTCGTGGGTAATTGCCGGGTTGGCTGGCATTGAACAGGAATGTCTGTCTGGTTGTGAGTAATCTATGTCACTAGGAACTCGAAAGCTCGTCGCCGCATTTACAAAGGTACGCCACCTATACCTCTTTCAAAATAGTTATATCCAGTCCACCTCATTACACCCTATCTCTATCTTGAGCTTGTTCTATCTATTCTACCTCATCACACCCTATTTCTATCTTGAGCTTGTTCTATCTATTCTACCTCATCACACCCTATCCCTATCTTTGAGCTAGTTCTATCTATTGTACCTAATCACACCCTATCCCCATCTTGAGCTAGTTCTATTCAGTCCACGTCATCACACTCTATCCCTATCTTGAGCTATTTCTACCTAGTCCACCTCATTACACCCTATTTATTTCAGATCCATTCTAATATTACCCTCCCATCTGCGTCTAGGTCTTCCCAATGGTCTCTTCCCATTGGGTTTACCAGTCAATACCCTGAACAAGGTTCTAGATTTTCCCATGTCCTCCATGTCCTGCCCACCCTAATTTAAAGCCGGTTACACGCCTAACTAACGAGCATGAACGAACGAACACAAACAAACAAAAACTTACGGTGTGGACGGAACAACAATCACAAACGACCACGAACAAACACCGAACATCGCTGAACGCGATCCACCAGCTTTTCGGTATTTCAAAGAAAGTGTTCGTCTGTGCGCGCGCCAGGTGTGGACGGTGTATTTTATCTTCTTATCACCACCAAGTAGGTACAACACTACACTTGAGCAAGTAAAAAAAAATAATTACAGGCAGTCTTTAAAAGTAAATATAATACTTTCATTAAATGTGAGCGATTGAAATGTAGTCTCGATAAGAATATAGCAGTGATTTTTTTAATATGTTTTTAGGCATCATAGCGAAGATAGAGAACGAAAGCAGTTTCTCATTCAGGCATGGGAACCTCAGACATAACAAAGCAAAACTCTAAAAGTAGTTCACCTAGCAATACATGATGTTTATCAGCGATCGTCATACGTCACAGCATCCATACTTTGAGAATTAAATAAATCTGCACTATACGGACGGAGCGTTAACGAACAATTAACGTTTCTGTCTGATTGCTCGTTTCTGTTTATTCGCATGCTTTCGTGCGCGTTTATGTTCGTTTGTGCTCACTTGTATGTTTATGTTCGTTCGTTAGGTGTGTACGCGACTTAAGAGACTTGTCTTGTGATAAGTACAGGCTGTGTAACTCATTATGTAACCTCTTCCACTTTCCAGTAGCCTCATCACTTTTTTTTGACCAAATACTACTATACAGAAGAATTCTGGTGTGAAATAAGGCCTTCCAGAAATAGTTTCCTGCCAAAATCATGGTATAGCTTGCTGTGTGAATACATGAAAGCAGATTCACCAACTGTTTGAACTGATTGATAAGGTTCTTCCAACTTAAGTTAGTGAGTTTAGCAAGAAAATTCATGAAAGTGTTTATTACACGTGACTTATACATTTAGGGACTCTCGAAGGATTCAGGGGAGCTGGGGCATTGGACTTGAATTTTGTCGGATGTTTTTGCGCCGCGTCTTGCTACCTGTTCGGTTTATATTCATGTCCTTATTACGATAATAGTTTTAGGGATTAAGAAGGTTATATTTAGAATAAGTACCCGCATTTGAGTGGAAACACATTCTGGAAAAACCACCCACAGTACATTCGACCGTATTCGAACCTCGATCTTCCAGTTATCGGCAGTCTGGTCTACTACGAGAGTAGCGCGTTAAACCATGCGGCCACCGAAGAGGGTGACTTGTATGTTCTTTACTAACAAAATATTTACTCTATGCACATGAAAAAAAACACCTTCCGAATACATTATTCATAGAAATAACCTATCTGGCAGCTAGTAAAGTGAAGTATCTTTCACGTCCAATGTGATCTTAAACTTTCACTTTTAATAGGTATTATAAAAACCTTTACACTTATGAGTTAATACTGGTAAAGTAAAATGTTTTCAACATTGATCGCAAAAAAGTTTGTTTTGGATTTTCTAGAAGGCCTTTTCATTCAAAATTGGACTGAAGCAAGATTTTTTTCTGTAAAAGGAAATGTTCGGGAAATTGACTCGTTTGTTTCCTCTGGCTGGCATATGGTAGGAAACGCATCTAAATCGACACGTTTTGGTGGGACAAAACACAATCGTTGGTGTTTATTTTTTTTAAACTTCGTTTAGAGTGCTATAATTCACCCCAACACGTGTATATTTAAAACCTTGTTATATTTCCATGCTCTGACATCTGAATCTTAAGATTCAAACATTGACTGTCTCCTCACCCACAATCTAGTAATGAGTAAACCCAACATCTTTGCCAGGACCAGCATGATCACCGATTTTGGCCTTGATTTACTTTATTAATTTACACGCCAGGGGTGTATTCTGCAGCTGTTATGTTTGACACCCTTCAAGTAAATACGGTGACAAGTATTCCAATGTTGACTCTACCCCACGTGACGTCACGAATCCACCGCTATGATCATGAATAACCTTTGCACATGATTGGGAGGCAAAGAACTTGCCCCATATTATCATTGAGGGCTGGAGCGTCAAGAGTGTATATTCGCACGTAGAAGACTGAAAACACTTTCATACTGCTTTATAAGCTTCGTCGTGTTTGTTTCGTTTCATGAGTCATTAAAATATTTGTTTACTATGAACACTGCAGTGCTAATACTCACTAATGTAAGCCACTTTTCAATGTCATTTTTCTTTAATATATATGTTTTTATTATTAAAACTGATTTCATTGTATAGGCTATTTTCTAGTCTTGAAGCACTAGTTTTTGATTGGGACTTCATAATTATCACAAATCTTAAGTGATTTAGGAGTAAAGCGATTTTATCAACCAAGTTCAAAGTGATTTGTCATAATTTTAATTAAAGCCTATACAATCGATGCGTAAACTTACCTGTATAAGATTGTGAAAAATGAAATGCAACTTAATAAATGCGAATTGCTTCGTTTTGAACGTTGTAAATAACGATAAAAACCTTTGGCTATTACTCTATGCTGTGACCAACGCGCTAAAATTACAAACTTGAAAATATGTGACTCTTTAAGTTAATCGGGCAAATTATTTACTACCAACAATGACAAAAGTGCTATTTTTTGTTTTATTTGCATTATGAAAGAAACATTGCTTTTATCATTTACACACAGGAGTGATTATATCTTATCACTTTATAAAGTTATTTATTTGGAAGATTATATTCGCACTAAAAGTTTAATATAACCACGTGACTAATGGGTGCAAACACAGTTAACACACCGCTATTCTTCTGTTTCGACAACTACCAAACCAAAACTACATTACGTTTAATATTGTCTACAATAAAATAGGTAGGCCCATCAGCTGGATGTTTCTTGCACTCCTATAACGTATGCGATGCATTGTTAAGATTTTGAGACAGCAGTATAGATATATATTAATATTTGGAATTAATTTAATTTCAAATACACATTGGGCAGACCCCTTGATAAATTTTTTTTATGAACGAAACTAAATAAAAGATCTACTGTAACAAGAACAACTACCGCTATTAAAACTGGCAACAGAGATAAAGATAATCTATTGTCTATACGGTTAGGTTGGTCGCTGACCTCATTCATATTTTTTGTATGATAAAAAAAGCTAACTCTACTGGGGGAGTCTTATCTTAACTTCAAATGACCTTTTGAAATAGTGGTTAAGAAATTTGAATTAAATACAATGCGTGCATAGTCTGCATTTGTTTATATTTACTTTTAACTTCCTTAGTTCACAATAATTAGTGCCAGGAGTGGCCAAACTTACAATATATGGTGTAACACCTATTATTAAATAAAAATATGTTTAACATCTCTTGAAATGTGTTTCATACAAGGGGCTATTTACCATTGGTGGTAAAATATGGAAATATAAGCTCTCACTTTTATTCTTGGTCTTAAATCTTTAAGTGCTGTAAGGTGACCTGGTGGTCTAGGGGTAAGGTGTCAGACTTCTATGCTGGCGGCCGGGGTTCAATCCTCGGTCCCGGCACAGATTTATCTGATTACCAAACCCTTACTTCACCTCTGACAAGACATCTTGTGAATGTGAGGAATGCCAGGTTTCCACCGTGGTTCGGATTCCACGTTAAACTGTAGGTCCTCCATTTCATCTCACGATCACCCTACTATTACACATTAGCGTAAGTGCGTATAACCCGAACGGGTAGTAAGACGCGGTGCTAATAATAATTTAAGTGCTGTAAAATTAGATGTGTTCCTTTCATTAATTGGAAAATAAATTATCATTTTTGTTAGGTTGTTGATAATAGTCGGCACACTGCTGCTGAAAAATATAGTTAAATTCAGAAATGCCCCATTTTCACATTTTGGGAAACCATTGCATTCTTGAATAATGTACTGTTGACTTAAATAACCTGCATAATTTTTTGAGCGGTCTAAGAAATAATACTCAAAACACTTAACATTTCCAATACAAATTGAAATTTTCACGGCTCTTGAGTGGGTGGCAGGCTGCTTCAGCCCAGGGCGTCATGCAAAGTAAATTCGCTCCTAATTCTTAAGGTGGCTACTGCAGATAGTAAATCTTAGCTCACATGAAATAGTACTAGCTTGTGAAGAAGCCCAAATCAATCTGTCCTTATATAAGTTTACTCACATGAAATAGTACTAGCTTGTGAAGAAGCCCAAATCAATCTGTCCTACTGGGATGTCTCACAGAATTCTTGATTTAGTCGGCATAAACTCTTTCAAATGAGCTAAGGTGTCTTAACTATATAATACTTTTAAAACTATGCCGAGTGTTTGATATGTCCGTCATATTAGTGATTACTTACATTAATATAGGTTGAGAATCGTTCAAAAGTTTTGAAATACAGTTTTGGATATTATTAAAGCGCCGCCTTGCTCTTACTATTTTTCTATTTAACCTTTAAAGATATATATATATAATATACTGTTTTTTCTAATTATCTAATGTTACCTTGTCTCACTGTCTATATTCCTTTATCTCCACACAGTCAGCATTTTGCATGAAACCATTTCTTTATTGCTAAAGAGGAAGAAAATGCAAATTCACAGAGCCTAAAGCAAGTAAATTTACTACAATATTATGACCCCCACATTAATGAATACATTGGATCCATAAAATGTAATTCTTTCTTATTGTTTGAAAAGTTTGCCCCTCCAAACATTAATTTTTGATTGTAAATAAAATATTATTTTCAAGCAAATTTTGTAACCTTTGAAACAAATAAGCTTAAAATAGTTGATGTAATTATATAAGTTTACTTATGGGGTTATTTAATCAGTCACTTCATTGTTAAACTGGGCATTTCACTTAATTATTACTTGGATTTAATTTAATGAATATATTTTTGTATAAAGTGACTCATTTTATGGGTACTGTTACAGGGTGTCTTACCATCCGGGAATTTGAAGTGGTCAGGGAAAATACTGAAATAAGTCGGGAATTTAGTAAATTACAAAAAAATCTGGGAAATTAGTGTTTTACTAAAATATGAAATAGCCTCTAATAATCAGTAAATACAAAGTGATTTAAATGCATTTTTTTTGTTTGTAGCTGTGTAATATATTTTATAATTTTATAATTACTAGTAGACTATGTTAATACATATTAAAAACATGTTTATTTAAATTTTAAAGCTTATTGTTTATTAGTTATATAAAATATGTGTGAGGGAGGGGGGGGGGTTGAGAAAGATGTGATTTTAGGAAATGATCAGGGAAAATGTCGGGAATTTCATTGGTCAAGTTCAGTAGACACCATGTTAGTAAGGAACATATTTGTAATTTTTATATTATATTCTAGATTACTGGTATTGTGGTGCTCTCTGTGGGAGCAGTCATCAAGACAGCCTACTACAACTATGAAGATTTCTTGGACGACAGTTTCTTCTCCGTCCCCTCCCTTTTGATCGCCATAGGAGCCATTGTTATAATTGTGTCTTTCTTTGGGTGCTGTGGATCAGTGAAGGAAAACCATTGCATGGTGATAACAGTATGTATATTCTCTTATTTTTTTAAAGTCTAGAGTCTCTTGAGAGAGCTAAATAAAAGTGTTAAAGATTAATTTTTCAATCAAAACTGACCATACAAATTGCCTTTTTAGCTGAAAGAAATGTCAAACTTTTTTTTATATAAAAACTATGGCTAAGACAATCGTTTTAAAGGATTTTTTTCTAGTATAATAAGAAATTACAAAAGCCTTAAAATAATTTTAATTCATGCATGGTACATATCACAAACTGATGATGGTTCCTGGTAGTTGAATCTAATCCAATTAAGTGAAAAATGATAACTTAGACAAGGAAATTAAACCCAGGACTTTTGGCTTTGTGCACTAATGCTTTACCACAGTGCCACCCTGGTTTGTCTCACATCCATGACCATCTTTCACTAGTTGTTGGTGTATTGAGTCTATATGTGGTAACTGGTTAAGTATCAGCCCTTAACTGAAGATAATAATTTATAGTAAAATTTATTATGAGAATTTTTGGTCATTTATACCTTTAAAAAGTTATTTTCCTTGTTAAAATTTATTTTCAACATGCTCTGAAGACTACACAAATATTTCACTTTAGTGTTTTCTTTAGGATTTAGATTAAAATTAAATTTGGTAATAAAATCCTATCTTTATTCACCAATGTTCTACTTTTTGCATCCGTTACAGTTTCCAACCTGGGGGTTGGGTCAGTTTTTATTATTAAAGTGATATATTTTCCATTACCTGCTTGCTAGGTCTATCTTAGCTTCATATACCTTATAATCTAACTTAAGATTAGGACAGGTACAACATCCAGACCCCGGCTTTTAATTTATCACTGTAAAAGGGTACACCCACATTTCACCAATGATACATTTTTCTGCCATGCTGAGAATTTAACCCTTAGTTCATTAGATAGACATGCTAGCGACTGAGCTAAGGTGTCAGATGACCGATGCTCTACTATTGAGCCATATTGTATTCATGGTCAAAACTATTTTGCAACTTGGATCGAATGAGAAATTATATTAAATCTATTTCATGATTTAACAAAACTTTGCTATTGGAGACCATACTAGCAGGTGCATAGTGGTGTTTTGGTTTGGCCAGCAAGTATAAAATATGTTTTATGACAAAAATAATACTCTGGTCGACCAGAAACTGCTGAATACTAACCTTGGTAGTTTGTGTCTGAGAGAAAGGGCAGGGGTGAGTAAGCTACTGATTTGGCAGAGCTAAGGAGCTTTATAATTTGCTGTATTATTGTGTCTTGAGTACCTACTCCCGGCATTGTCTGCCTTGAGAACAAAGAAATGATCCTAAACCTTTACAATAAGTAGCAGTGGACAAAATACTAAGTCAGAGAAACCCAGGATACATGATGATGCTGGAGGTATTGAAGGTCCTAAGGGGGTTGAAGTTTTCTATTTGGCTTCTTTGAAATACAGCGGCTGCTGAAGTTTACGCCCATAATGTTGTACACAGTAGAGCTAGGTGTAAATTATCTGCTTAAAAAAACAGCATCTACTAGTATTGTCTCCAGTAGAAGTTTTGATAAAGTATCAACTATAGTTTCGACTTGTTGAAAACAAGGGGCTTTGAAAGGTATTTGATCCAAAAAGTGGTAAAGATACCGGGGATTGGAGGTGGTTAAATAATTGAGTTAAGTACCCTGTAACTAATCACAATACCTCATTAGGATAGTCAACTATTGTAGTTTACAGTGGGCAGGACATGTAGCGTGAATGGGGGAACCTAGAACAGTGTATTGACTGACAGACCTAATGGGAAGAGAACATTGGTAGGACCTAGATACAGATGGGTGGATAGCTTTAGAATGGACTGGAAAGAGATGGTGTGTAATGACTTACGAAGGGAACTGGATAGAACTAGCTCAAGATATGAATAGGTGGCGTACTTTCGTAAGTGCAGCAATGAATTTTTGAATTCCTGATGCCATATAGAGTAAGGGGCACTGGAAGCAATTAACTTTTGAAAGTTTGTTCATGCACATAATTGTATGGCTACCAAAAAAAATTGCTGATTGTAATTTATTTCAAAGAAATGTTTTTGTTTCTGAATGTTAATTTTATTTTAGAATTGACTTATTTTTTTAAACCACTAATTTATGGTTAAAAAAAAAGGTCCTTTAGTAACAAAAAAGCTGATCTTAACTGATAATTTATGAAAATTTTGGGCACTTAGCGCTATAAACTATCAGAGCCACATCAGTCCTTTTATTAGTAAATAATAACCCTTGATATAAGACAAACCAGGCTGGCTTCTTATATCTTTATTAAGAACACTGTAGGAAACATGCTTAAAAAATTCTTTTTTCTAGCAACATTAATAGTATTTTACTATATTAATCAATATTTATCTGTATTTTTACAATCTTAGTAAAGTAATTGCTATAGAGCACATGACTTACTCAATCCAATTAAAATTGTAGTAAACATTAACAAAATCAGGCTACTGCAATAATTTTTGAGCTTGAAATAAAAATTATGGCTTAAGCAACATAATAACATACACACAAAAGTTTGATCAGGTGCCAAGCAAAAAAATATAAAAACTATTTTCCATGCCGTATTATTTACATTCTATGATATGTAAATAATACAAAATAAATGCAACTTTAAAATAACTTTTAAATAAGTTGCTGTTAACTGCCGAATCAAATTGAAATTGCCACTCAGTATAAAATCATATGTATTCCTTTGTTACAGTTTTCAGTATTCTTAATATTCATCTTCATTCTGGAACTTTCTGCCGGAATTGCTGGTTATGTGCTGAAAAACAACGCTGAACAGTTTATAGTGGACAAACTGGAAGAGACAATGAACAAGTACAATAATAGCACGGAGATCACAAAAGCTTGGGATGAGCTGCAAACAGAGGTATGAAAAATGTATTACTAAGTCTCTTTAAGTTTTATTGATATTATTTGTTTAGTTAGTGCATTACAACACCAAATTTATTAGTGATTTGGTCTAAGAGATGGGGACTAAGATGAATTAGAAAATATAACAGCATTAGCATGAAAAGGGAATGAGAGAACCACTGTAGCGTTCATAAAAAAGCTAAAAGTTCAAGATCAAAACAATAGAACTGGACACTATAGTTTCAAGTGATATCCTACCACACCAGCAATAGTAATGGATAAACTCACCAAGGTCCCATTCATCTGTGTGTACATCCCTAGCTGGCTTCCCCTACGGACACAACTGGTCACCGCAAACATAATGTGTTGAGTGACAGACAGCGCGAGGCCTGAAGGCGTTTCAACAATGTATTTTCACAAAGGATGCTAGGAAAAAATATGTTTCTGGCTCGAGAAGGTTGTGTGGCAAATGAGACTATTCTGGAATCTCCCAGACGCTACTAGCTGCATACTCCCCGTCCACTATTACCCCTTTCCCCTCTCTTTTTTTCTGTTTTCTCTTGTATGTGCAACCCCTCCTTCCCCCCTCTCTGAGCAACTAAGATCAAATAAATACTGGTGGGAGAATGGCTATAAAGACACTCTTGACAGGATAGCAACCTAGGACACATCTGCATGTTCTAAATAAGATAAGCTCTACATTATCTTTTGGCTTTTGTATGTCTAAATTTCTTTTTGACTTAAATATCATCTTTTATATTATGACTTCAAATTATGAAGTTCATTAAGCTCGGAAAAACCTATATGTTTTATCAGTTTAAACTTGCAAAATATTTAATATGCTCTTTGAATCTGGAAGACATTATAATTTTATAAGTTCCTCTGACTTTTATATATTATGTAATGTTTTTATAATATATTTGGAATTTAAAGTCTTTTTGACTTATGCAATACTTCATATTTTCCAATCTTGAATCCCTTTAGACTTGGAAACTTTGCGGGATGTTTTGACTGTTGGAATCCTTTTGACTTGTAATATAATTATGTGTAATGTTCACTAATGAATAATTTGTATAAAAAGCCTTGTTGGCGTGGGAGATTTATGATACGTAAATCATGGGCTTTTTAATAAATGAGAAGTAGGTTATATGATTTATGATTATTAAAGTCCTTAGATTTGTATGATATGTATTATGTGTAAACTATGGAGTCCATCTGACTTAGGTAATTTTCAATCGTTTACCTTTAAAGTCCTTAGGCTTGTGAATCATTTGATATCCTTCAGATTGTGGATATATTGGAAAGGTTTAATGGTGGGAGTCCCTTTGACTTGTATAATACTGAATTGGTTCAAATCGATAAGTCCCTTATTGACTTGGGCAATGTTTTTGAGATGCATGTATTTAGGGCTTGAAGCCCTTGTAGGTTTTTATGTATTGGATTCTTTAAAATGTTCAAAGTCCTTGTAACTCTAAAAATATTTAATAAGTTTAGGTCCATACCTTGTTAGACTTGAGCATGAGAAAACATTCAATTTATATATAGAGATAATTTACATTTATCTAATTTATAATTCATGACTTACCTTTTGTTTATAAATTAAACATTGCATTTAACTAACTTTTGATGTTCCTCTCTGCTTATTTCAACTATGTTTTAAGTTCACTGAATAGGAAATATCCTTGATTTCTGGTCTGTTGGTTCCCTTTTTTTGCCTAGCACGATAATTGCTAAGTGGGTTTTGAGGAAACTGGAGCAAATACATTAGAGTATGATATATTTGTCTTTTATTGTCCTATCGGCTTACTCTGCATTTATCCTTTTTTTATACTTTTAATAGTTGTATGCCCGCCTTTGTCCTGATATATATATATATATACCCCTGAGTGCATTGTATTCAAACTATGACCTTACTTTTTCCTGGTAAATGTTAGTAAAATAAAACTCCATGGTGTAACCCTGCAATCAAGCTATACTGACCAAGCGGCTGTCGCTGTTAGTGATGATAGTGCCAACATTTGCGGATAGAGGGCTATGTGGTCAGCACAGCAAACCCTCCGGTCTGTTAATCTCAATTTTCTAGACCAGAGCTGCTACTTTGTGCCTTAAAATGCAACCTTCCTGAATAGGGGTTTTAAGGGCATACGGGACATTATTGAGCACACATTTAGAAAAATGTTTTGAATTGGTTTTATTCTTGCTGCCCTTTCTTTTGCTGGCTTAAAATTTTATATTGACAGAAAAAATACTAGGTGAATGTTGCTTATATCAATGATTAATTCTTATATCACATCAAAACAGATTTTTATTTGAAACTTTTTCTTGAGCAAATAGTGTCAGCCGACAAGTAAAATGTGTTTCAGCGAGACTATGTATTTAATGACATAGAATACAGTACAAAATCTTTATATAAATTAAAAGTACAAATTGAATTACTAAGTAATTTAATACTAAATGAGGCCTATAATATAAGCAAATAGAAACATTTTGTTAGAAATAGTTTAGAATCATTCTTGTACTTTCAGAGTTTGCAGTCTGACATCTTAACCTAGTGTTACATTACCTAATGCTTCTGCAACAGCTATATTTGGTTATCGCCGGTTTGTTAAAGTGTCCTGCTTTTGTGATTGTCTTGGAATTGAGTTGGAATAATTTTGTAATAGCTGGTGTATGTCTTTCTTATCTGTATGGATACAAAATATTAGTATAAAAGTTATGCTTAAATTTGTTGTAAGTTCATTATACTATAAAATATACTGACTGGGAAAAAACTTGGATGGACAGTCAATATTGAATGGGTGCTGAAGGAGTGCAATTTGAAAGGTATTCCAATAGGTCATTGTTAAATAAGTGTTTCACATTAGTTTGGGCATGTTGAGAGGATGAGTGTGGATCGAGTGACAAAGCAAATAAATGGCGGTAGGGTGTGTGGATGATAAGGAAGGGGTAGGATTTTATAAAACCTTTGATTGTGTTAAAATATTGGTAGTAAAATGTTTTATAATTTATTTTGCTCAGATGACCTGTTGTGGAATCCACTCTGCCTCAGACTGGAGCCCCAAAGCACCCACAACCACAACACCACCAACAAATGCATCTCAAGCTCCCACATTAAACTTGCCAATGTCCTGCTGCTCACCTGTGAATGGGATGTGGGGAAGTGTCAACTGCACAGAAGACAGCCCTAATCTTTACACAGTCGGATGTCTGAATAAACTGGGTTTATTCGCAAAGGAACACGCTGTGACACTTGGAGGAGTTGGGATTGGGATTGCCTTTCTTCAAGTAAGTGCCTACTCACCTTGCATTTTATTTAGAGAGATAATGGTAAATTTGTTTTTAGTGTGTAGTAAGGAACTCCTTTACATATCTTAAAAGAGTATTTGTTTACTGATCTAAGAATCTCTTGGTATGAATTTTGGTAAAACATAAAATTTATTGCTTTGGAAGCAGTTGTTACCTTTCACTATGTGGTGGTAAAGAGTTTGGAGTAGTTGTTTTGTCTAAAATATTTAGTTGAACTGAATGCACTGAAACATTTTAAATCTACATTAACATATTTTTGCAAAGTTCGCCCGATTAAGATGGTAGCTATATGAAACCGGGTAAGTTAAGAACTATAATGAATATTAAAAAATGGTTGGCCAAACTATGTTCATACTGTATTGAATACAATTTGTTATACCATCCCTACAGCTCTTAAGTTGAAAGATTATGACCAAGATGTTGTTAAAGTGGACCATAAAATAAATTATATGAATATATAAAATGTTTGTGCATAACCAATTAAAACTTTGTTTCAGATGCTTGGCATTGTATTCTCCTGCTGTCTCGCACAAGCCATAAGGAAGCAGTATGAGTCAGTTTAGTGAAACTTTGATGTATAGTATTGTAAGTTTGATGCATTCCTTTTAAATAGCTCAATGTTTCATTAGTTAACCCACCATCCTTTACATCTGGTCCATTGACACTGCTGAAGAAAACTATTAGGTATCAAAATCAAATCAACATGAGTAGAGATAAAAAACTTAAAATACCTATGAATGAATGAGAATATAATTTTCAATCTATTAATTTAGATAAATGTGTTAAAGGTGATGTTTTATATTAGCTAAATAAATTAGAGATAAAGCTAACTTTGGTTGGAATAACTTTCCTTCAATATTCCTGGATAATACAATCATTTAATGGGTATCCTAAAAAAAATATGTAAACATGATTATGAATTTGACATTACCTTACAAATATATTTAAATAATTTTTAATAAAGAGGGCTATTGATTACATGTTTGTAATTTCTCTTAAAGGTTTGAGAACTTATGTTATAAGTTAATTGTTCCTATAAAAGTTTTTTTTTTCAGTCTATTGGTTAAAAATGTTATTACTTTTAAAATGATTTTTTCTGTTCCAGATAGTTAACGTGAATAGTTTTTTTGTATTAGAAACATAAAATATTCATTACACAGATCTTTTTAAGAGCAAGATTATTTGTAAAAAAATTATAGATTTCATTTACATAAATATAAAAATCAAATTTGTAATGTTGAAAGATTATTAAAATTTAAGATTCATTCTTCTAAGACTGGTGTTGTTAGTAAATAGATAACTCTGTTCAATAATCAATTAAAGTGGTCCTTGGTTTGAGTCTAAGGTGATAAGCAAGCCTTTTTATTTTGTATTTGTTTAGAGATTTAAAAAAAGGTTAATTCTACGAGATTATAGTTTTATAAAGATGACCCAACATTTCTTAAAAATGCACTCCTTTTCTTTTTCCTACACCAACTTTTTATTGTTTGGTAGGTCAGCCTTAGCAGCTCTGAAATAAACTGGATCACCTAAATTAATTTACATTGGTACACTCGGTTTACACTGAAAGATAAGCTTACCTTGAACAATATGATGCTATTAAGCAAGGTAAGCCTTTCCCTTTCAGGGTAAACAAAGGGTACATTAAATTATTTGACATTCTCTATTAAGAACAATGTATGTGATTAAATATTCACATTAATGTAGAAATTATAAGATTGAAAAAAATACCAAGGATGGGATTGACTGAGGAGTAATGTGTGCAAAGTTGCAAACTCCATAATTTCCTATAAAGTAATAAACAGGCTCAAAAATTGTGATATGGTTGGAAAGAACATCCATTTAGCTCCAATTACATGCCATGAAATATCTGCATATCAAAAGTATTTTTTAAAGATTGAAAATTAGTATAGTAAGTATGTTATGAAATGTATAAATTAATGTGAATAAAATCTTGAAACCCATTATGAGACTAATTATTCTACAACTAAAATGTTTTGATATCTCTGTTGTAGCTAGTGAAAATATATATGTATATACATACAGTTTAAAAAATAATTTTTTTGTGGTAACTAACATTGGTATCATTTTACCATAATATACAGGATGAATTGAAACTCTCTTTAATGGGAGAAAACAAATCTTTTTCTTTAGTGAATCTATGTCTGCAGAAATCACCCTTTGATGCTAGAGGGTGTTGTTGGGTGGTGTGTCGAATGGCTATTTTTAAACGTCATTTATAAAGTGGACTTTGTACATGTAATATTTCACAAATTCTGAAATGGCTGGGGAATTTTTGAAAATGTAGAGCAATCAATGAATAAACACTATCAGGTCTGCATTACTGTTGGTTGTTGCTTCTTTGAGCAACTGCTGCAAACTAAAATATGTTTTTAACAAAGATTTGTTTTAGGGTGTTTTAATGTTACCTATCTCCCATTAAAATTTGTAGAGCTTAGAATCGCCCTATATATCAGCTGAAGATCACATGACTTGATGTATGTATATATTAAATTTGTTTTAGTATATTTTGTAACTTTTAAATACGCTGGAATCCTACCATACAAATGCTTTAAAGAATAGCTCTGTCAACTATAACTTGATACAGTATACTTATCAGTCCTTAGCTCAGTTGGTAACGTGTCTACTTACCAAACTAAGGCTGCCGGGTTCGATTCCCGGCATGGTCGAAAAATGTATCATTGAAGAAATATGGGGGTTTACCCTTTTACAGTTATTAATGGCTGGGGACTAGATGTTGCACCTAGCCTCGTCTTAAGTTAGATTATAAGGTATATGAAGCTACGATAATACTTAGCACCATACGCGTAAGTATTAATTACACTGATGGGTTAGGAATTGAGAATGTTGGTTATAGAAGTGAACCCGCATTTGTGTGGAGGGGGTGTGGGAAACCATTTAGGAAAAACCACCCCCAGTTCACCCGAGCGAGATTCGAACCTCAATCTCCCCGTCCTCAGCAGTCTTGGTTAACACAAAAATAGTGCATTGGCTAACAACGCCTTCGATGAAGCTATGACAGGCCTAGCAAACTAGTAGGGAATATGACTTGAATAAAAAAACTGACCCAGGCTGAAGTAAAGTATATTTCAACTTAAGACTTAAATAGAAAATTCAGGGATAGCTATAATAAAATATATAGATTTACAATTAAATTAATTAGATGGTTATTAAATTGATAGAGGAATTGAGTGAATATAATATTCAAAAGATTGATTATATTATATTGATTTAATGAGCAAGGAAATGTCTTGTATAAAGAATTATTTTAATAAATTGATATAACATCAACTGGATTACATTATGGGTTGACAAGCCTAAAACACATCATATTTCTCAGTCGTAACAACACTTTGTGTCCTGCACGACGATTATGAATCCATGATTATGGTATTTATATACCGAAACATGTCGGAAGATTAAAAACCAGCATCCTAATTGGCTGAATTTCACAAGGAGTAACAGAACTGGAACATGATAATACTTATATTTCATACATAACCTTGAAATTAAAAAAAATATATTCCCCAAATCATTATACAAGATCACTTAACTACTTAATTGAACTTATTGAGAGATGCTAACTTACTATTTTTAATTTTATAATCTATTTTACAACACTGTTGATCTTAGAACTTTGTTTTTGTCATCAATTTACTGTATCCAAGTTTTGTAACTAATATTTTAATATATGTGTATTTTAGACTTGCCGACACATAATTTAATCTAGTTATATCAATTTATTATAATTCTTTATACATGACATTTTCTTGCTCATTAAAAGCATAATTTAATCAATCTTTTGAATATTATATTCACTCAATTCATCTACCAATTTTATAACCATCCAAACCATTTATTGTAAATCTATATATTTTATTATAGCTATCCCTGAATTCTTTATCTAAGTCTTAAGTTGAATTACTACCACTCCTTACTTTAAACTACTTTAGAATGTTTTCTAAAATGTTAAAGTATATTTATTTATCGATTAACTTCTTTAAATAATTGTTGCATTAAAAATTATTCATTCTAAAATATTTGAAATAGAGCACTAGGCCAAATCATGGGTTATTGGAAGAACTGTTTTTTTTTTTTTGTATCTGTTTAATCTCATGCTCCAGTCACTAAGGAGAAGCTGGATAGCTCCAATTTAAACCATGGTATAACATGTTCTTGATTAATTTGCAATTGTTTTTAACTGTTACCCACCTCGGTGTTGAACTTGATTGCTGAGGACGGGGAGATTGAGGTTCGAATCTCGGTCAGGTGAACTGGGGGCGGTTTTTCCTAAATGGTTTCCACTCTCCCTCCACGCAAATGCGGGTTTCCTTCCTCTAATTTAACCTTTCCCATTCCTATTCCATTAGCATAATTAGTACTTAAAGCATATAACCCGAACAGGTAGTAAGGTGTTAAATAATAATAATTTTAACTGTTCTGATAGTTATCTTGTTTAATAGTTAGCTACCACAGTTTGAAGGTTAGTTTGCAAAGCAAAGAAATAGATTTAGAAACTTTCCTGACGATATGTAAATGCAAAGAGTAATCTTACATTTGTTTGGGCATGTTGGAGGATAAATATGGATCGAGTGATGGAGTGTGCAGATCAAAAGGGAGGGGTAGGCCATGTAAGATGTGGTTAAATGCTAGACGAATGTGTGAAATATATATTTGCAAGAAAGACAGGAAAGGTAGATAGAAAATAGATTAAAGGGAACAATCACAATATGGCTTTTACAATGAAAAGAACACAGTTCACACATATTTTTGCCAATGGACAGAGGCAATCGCTGCCTTTGGAAGAAAATCAATAGTTACCTCCCAATCCACTGATCTAGGTTTCACTATATTGAAACTCAATCAGGGGAGGAGTGTGAAATATGCAACATAGCTTCTTAAAAGAGGAAACCAGAAAACACAAAAAGGAAATTGGTTAAAGAATAATAGGACACAGACAGGAACAAATAATAAACGACAAGCACAAGAAGTGGTCATAGGATGCAAATATATACATACAAAAAAGATTAACATAGTAAAAAAGAGCATGTATGACTCAGTGTATAAATGTTGTTGAAGCAAAGGTAGTATGCAAGGATAGGTATGAGTGGAGAAAGTTGGTGAGGATGGATTGTATTTTTTGAACTGCAGTGTTTTTGCCTACCTTGTGTGGGAACTGTGTGAATAGCTTTGTATGTATAACAGTTGTAATATCTAGGCTTTGCAAGGCAATTGTTAAACAATCAAAGGACAAGTCTATTTAGAGACTAAATGCCATAAAATTCTTTGCACCATTGAAACTGCTAGACATTAAACTGGCTGCCATAAAATATTTGCAGGGCTATGTAGGTCAAGAGGCAGACACTACTTTGGAACAACTGCTTAGACACAAGTGGAATTTGGGAGGGATGCAAGAGGGCAGTTGCCTTCCCTCCCCTCAATATTTATAAAACAAAAAACAAATATAAGTCACTTTTGATTCTAACAGATTTCTCATGGAACACACAAGTTCATCTATTATAAATTGTGTATGAAATAATGTTATTTCAATCAAGTACAAATACCAGAAGACATTGAACAAAATAGATTGTATCTGCATGTGGTGAAAATAGTTACTATTTTGTCTTAAGAGGTCGTGATGAGACTGAAGATTCAACAAATAAAGGGAATTTTTTGGAGTTGATGGAGTTTAGCTCCAAAGATAATGTGTTAGTAAATACTTCATTGACTGAGAGAACATTTTGAGTACAGAGCTGAAAATTTTCAGAATTAGCTACTATCCATTATTGGAGAGCAAATAAAAACCAAAATTGCTGACAAAGCTAGAGGGAAAAATATTTGTCTTGATTGCTGATGCAACACAGAATGCATCCAGACAAGAGCAAGTAGCTGTTGTGATAAGATATGTGAACAACAATCTAGAGGTTCAAGAATCATTCGTAAGATTTTACCGTACAGAAAAAACAGATGGTGAAACATGGCAAATGTATGCAAGAATGTTTTAATTTCATTAGACCTAGGTGTAAAAAACATGCGAGCTCAGTGTTATTATGGAGTGTCAAACATGCAAGGGCCATACAAGGTATTTGCAGCGAGAATTCAGGATGAAAATCCTACTGTTATGTAAATTCATTGTAAGGCACACGTGTTAAATCTATGTATCGTTAGTTGTACCAAAGCCTTTTCAGTGGAACAACATTAAAGTCCCTCAGAGACACTAGATGGTCTTGCCTTGTAGAAACTGTATGTTCTGTACTTGATAATTTTGAAACTACAGTGACAGCTTTGAGGGAAATCTCAGAAACCGACCCTAACTGCGGTGGTGAGGCCAGAGCCCTACCGAAATGCATGAAGGATTTCAATTTCGTTTTTGATTTCTTGTTGCTAAGAAGAGTTCTTTCCCAGTGTGGCATTCTAAGACCCTCCAGTCCAGCAGTGTGAACTATGAAGTCGTGAAAAATGTGGTTAATAGCACAAGTGAAATTTTACAATCTTCTAAAACTGATGATTTTTTCAGTAAACTAGGCAATCATTGCATCGAGGTAGCCAAAAAAGATGGGTTTAAGCCAGCAGAGTTACAGAGAAAAGGCAGAATCCCAGCAAAATCAATGGTGGAAATAAAATTCCATTTGAGACTGTGGAGCAGTATTACAAAGCTATGATACTTTTTCCTCTTATTGACATTCTTTTACAAGAAATAAGAGACAGGCTAGCTGAAAACAGTTTGGATGTTATGAATTACTTGAGTAACATACTGAGTGAAAATAAAGTTGACCCATCCAGTGTTGATCATGTTTGCAACTCTTGCAATTTAGACAAGAACGTCTCACTGTGGAGCGACAGTGTTTTTACGGAATGAAAACAGTAAGGAAGCAGAACATTGAAGAAAGGGCAGCAGTCTATGTGTAAAAAACCTGAAAGATGTTTTTCCAATGATTTTAGAGCTTTTCTGACTGTATTTTACCATTCCTATGAATTCAGCTTCTTGTGACCGATCCTTTCCATGTTTGTGGTGGTTAAAAACATATTGTAGAAATATTACATGGCAGGAAAGGTTATCATCTTTGTTACTTTTAACCATTGAACGCGATACAAACATTGACATTTTAAGAGTGATAAATGATTTTTAAGTGAAAAAGAGTAACTGTACTGAAACTGTGATTTTTTTTAAATCTCCTCAGTTACTGTAAATTATGTATTTTGATTAATTATTTATTTTAATAATCTCCCTATATGGTCAGAACTTCATTATGTTATTCAAATCATGTGACTTATCATTTATTAAACTCTTTGTAAAAACTTAAAAGTTTTGAGTTTTCATTTTCCTAAATTTAGATATTTTTACAGGCCCCAAATTGTAATTAAAGTAAGTGACAATATTAGGTTTGTTTTAAGTTGAACTTTCTTTTGGCCTCCCTTCTAACTAAACTTATTCCTCAACATCCCCCTCACCCCCCCTCAAAGCAATCCAAGTTAACCTCTTTGCATTTTTGGGATATTTAAACCGTTTTTGTGTATGGCTCCAAAACTATTTTCTCTGTGTAAGGATGCTCCATAAAATTTTGATTTTATCGGTTTATATCTTATAGATTTTTTCCAATCTGGACTCATTTTGTAAAATTTACACTTTTATTCATAAAAGTCATCATATTTAAATTGACTTTGATATTGAAACTGTACCAAATTTTAATCTTTTCAGAAGTTCAGGATAAGCTTAAAAGAGCACTTTTGAGGCTACTGTTTAACAAATTTGTTTGTGGGAGATCCCCCTTTTCTCTTGGGGGGTGGCAGGGTATGGAATACCACCTAGATCATCTGGTAAGAGTCCCTCCCTTGTTCAATGTCCCCCCCCCCCATCCCCAATAAAAATGCTGAAATTCCGCCTATGACCTCAAATATTAGACAAAGTGATAGGCAGTTAATTGGCCGACATGAGAGGATCAACCCATTCCACAAACTTTGAGATGGATCTAGTTAAGAGACAGACCAGTTAATAAAATACATTGTTCCTGCATGTAAATAAATCATTAAGACCTTGTCTAAAGTCTATTCTCCTCTTATACAGAATGATAATAATAATAATAATAATATTTAGCACTGCGTCTTACTACCCGTTCAGGTTATACACTTTAGGTACTAATTACTCTAATGAATTAGGAATTGGGAATGTTGAATTAGAGGAAGTGAACCCGCATTTGCGTGGAGGGAGAGTGGAAAACTATTTAGGAAAAACCACCCCCAGTTCACCAGACCAAGTATTCGAACCTCGATCTCCCCGTCCTCAGCAGTCGAGCAGCTCAACACGACTAGCGCGTTAGCCAACTACGCCACCGAGGCGGGTTACAGAATGATAAATTAAAACAAAAGATTATTTATTCGAGATATATTACATTTTGGAGAGCTATATTAAAATTAAAAAACATCATTTATTCAAGTTTTTTCACCAATAAGTGGACCCCACCTTATGGGGGATTCATCAAATCTAGGGGGAGGAGGAAACCTCCTGACCCCCACTTTTCCAGGCCGATGTTTATCACTGTGTACTTATTGTATTAGCATATAAAAGAAAGTGGGAAAGTTAGAGGAAAAGAATGGAGGAAGATGGAGGCATTGTACTCCACAGGCCGAAAATAGTTAATACAAAAAGTCATCAACTTGTATGTCACTTTGAGGCACTCTTAACTCAATTTATCTCGATACTTGTCTAGCAGTTTGTTGTATATCACTGTCTGCAACCATAAAATTTGATACTGTTTACTTTTTTATTTTACATCCAAATTTTAAATTTTTATCAACTTATTCTTTGAGAAAAGACATTTTTAATGAATTCTTGCATTTTGCTAGCCAAGCTATGTGAGTTTTTTTAAAAGCGAAATTTCTATATTTTTGCAACAATGTTTTTTTTATATGAATTTTCCTGGCTGTTGTATTAACACATCTAAGCAAATAAAATAAAAAAATAAATAGTTGTACTATCATAAAGTTGCTTCGGAATCGGAGGGTTACAAAACTGTCCACATAACATTTTTCAATCATTATTAAAGTCACTTTCTAACTACAGTTGTATCCTTTATTCGCACTTTAGCTGGGTTTGTCACAATTTAATACATATGCACAAAATTTGAAATTAGAATGAGAATATTTTAAATGGTTTGAAATTGCATTCATATTTATTAGGTATTTGTGTACATATAGCAAAAAAATAAATAAATGTTTGAATATATACAAATTTAAAGTATAAAGTTAAGGGGAGGCCTAAGAGAGTGAAAGTATTTTTACAGTTTTTATAGAATTGAAATTTTTAGGCCAAAATAAATTAAATATTTCTCCAGTAGCAACATAGAGTTTAGACACATGTTAATATCAACAGTTCTAGAATATCTGTCAAGGGTGTCCTGGAATGTGGAAAAAAAAAAATCTATATTTAAAAAGTTTTGACAAAATTCCAGGATACCCTTGACAGATATTCAAGATCTGTTGATATTAGCATGTGCAGGAAACTAAGCTCTATGTTGCTACTGGAGAAATATTTGATTTATTTTGACCAAAAAATTGTAATACTATAAAAACTGTAAAATTACTCGCGTTCCGTCGCACCTTAAATATAGTTTTATCTTCAAATAAAATAATGACATGGTTTTATCTTTCAAACCTAAAGACAGTAGATAAATTATACAACACACATCTGAATTTAAAGTGGAGCAAAAAAACTATACAATACTTCATGACATAAAATTACTGTTATATTGTGATTTATGTTATGCTGTAGGTCTAATACATACTATTTTTACTAAATATTTAAAATTATTAATACAATACAACTTGTACCAAAATCAGACTTTCCTTATTTATATTTCAACTAAACATATTTTTTTATGAAAAAAACTAAGGAAAAAATAGAACAATTTATTAAATAGTAAAAGTGTATGCTAATTTGATCACAAGCAGTTGGAAAAGCAATGACACCACAATTAAGTGTTTTTATTTTTCCCGACTAACACTGCGCTTGAATGTCATGGATTTCATGGTAGCTCCAGGTGTAGGTGAAGGACTAGGAGAAGGGGAATCTGGCTCTTGGCCTCCCTTTTCTCGTTCTTTACGAAGCATACTAAAACGACCCATACCTGGACGGTAGATTTGCATGGCTGGCCGGTCTTTATTTCTGATCCTTCTCTCTACTCGGGGGTCTTTCTTGTCTTTATCCTCCACTCCTTCTCCCCTGTGTTCCATTTCCTCTCCTTTGCAAGCATCTCCTGCCCCTACTTCAAGGTCAAGAGAGTGGTTTCGGCGCAGAGCTGCTCCCAGACTCCAATCACTACTAGTGTGAGTTTTTTCAAGACTTTTCCCACCATCCACACTCTGTTCATGATCACCAGAATCCAGGGATGCTCTTCGCCTTGGAGTCAACTTTCGACCTTGTTCAAACTCAGATGAAGACTTCTCCTTCTCAATCATACTTTGGAACTGGTAGGTGTTGTCAGTTTGCATAGTTTCAATTGAATCCTTTGATTCAAATTTATTTCCTTCACCTTGATATAAAACGTGTTCTGTCTTGTTAGTATTATTTTTCTCTCTTAATGTATGTGTTTCAGAAATCTTTTTCTCAGAAAAATCATTAACTGGACCATCTTCACCCGAATGTAGGCTTTCATTTTCTTTTAAATCACCAATATATTTTTCTTTTCCAAAAAATTTACTTTCAGTAGATATAATATCTACAGTTGGTTTATCAGGTTTTTCATTTAGAGTTGCTGAATCTTTATGTTTAGGTTTAGCTCCTAGACGTTCCCATCTCTTTTCATCATAATCATTTTTCCTATCTTTTTCATTATATTCAGTCCTGAAATTTTTATCTCTATTTGTTAATTTTTCATCAGAATCTGGCTTCTTAAAACTGGACCCTTTGTAACCATTTGAAAAACTTCGTGACTCTTGATCAAAGCCACTAGATTGCTTAAGTTCAGAATTGTAATTTCCTTTCCTCTCACTTCTAATATAACCTTTCTCAAAATGTCTACCATCCATTTCTTTATTATAGCTTTTCTTGTATTCAGTGATCCTACTAGGTCTTGGTGAATCTTTAACAAATCCATAATGTCTTTCATGTCTTTTTAAATCAAGTTCCTTAAGACCAGAAATATTTTTCTTTTGATCTTGATCTTTGAAATGTATAAATTCTTGACTCTTTCGAGTGTCTGACATTTGATTTTGATTTTGTCCTCGTTCATCAAAAGTAACTTTACGGCGCTGGTCTTCTGAGAGTCTAGTGCTGCGGGACTGCAATCGAGAATCCAATGCTTTCTGTCGGCTATCATGGTATCCTCTGCCTATGCCCTCTCGAGTTTTAGTATCACGTGGCCTGAAAATGTTATCTATAGGTTTCTTGTCCTTGTCCCTTAACTTTTGCCTTTCTTCTTCCCTTTTGCGAAACTTATCCTTTTCAATTTCAGCACTTTGCAATGGTTTAGGAATTACATCTCCTTCCCTAATAGGTAGGTCTCCTTTACGTCGACGGCGTTCATCATCCTTCAAACGACGTCTCTCTTGGTCTTTTCTCCGGCGCTCCTCTTTGCGCTCATCTCTTATGCGCTGTTTCTCAGCATATCGCTGTTTCAGGAATTCCAGTAATGGAGTTGTTGTTACCTTTTTACTCTCCACAGGAGGAAAATACTCTAAGGTTGAGATTGGATTTGTGCTTTCAGAATTTTTGTTTAAGTAGCTTTCTAAGAAACTAGTATATGTTGGATCCTGTTCTATGGTGCCGGTTTTGGGATCTTTCTTTCTTCCTAGTCGTTTTTTTGGAAGACGCTGAAAAGGAGCAAATTCTACTACTGCTAAGTATTCATTGCCTTTCTTATCGAGAAAAGCATAGTTATCAAATCGTTCCTTGAAGCGAAATACATCTTCTTGGTCAAGGAAATTTATGTAAGCTCGTGAGAAAGCAAACTGCCCCAAACTTCTATCTGCCCGCACAAAATAAAGATAATCATGCTCAGGCAATGGATGCAGCTCCTTAAGGAATGTCTCTTGGGTTAAAGTAGGTGGTAATCTACGAATAAGTACCTTGGTTGGAGGTCTTGCACGTTCTTTCTTATCTTTGATTTTGTCAAACTCTGTTGTGTCTATCTTTTTAGAATCTTCACTCTCTTTGACTGGTATACTTTGCGTCATTTTGAGTTGGGTACACTTCACACTTTTTATTTCAAGTTACAAATAATAAATAATAGTGTTATTATATTTAATATAATAGATACATTTTAAGTTTTTAATGAAATGATTTTTTAAATATTATTTATACAGTTAAATGCCAATAAATGCAACTGTATATGCTAGAGATTTAGTTTTGTCATCTTGGAAAACTTTTGATTTACTACTTTGATGGTTAAGTTATACATAATTATATTTATTTTTCACTACTATACCACTGTAGTACTATCAATTGAATATAGTTTTCATGATGGATTATGATAATGTGAGCAGCATGCCTCATATCAACAGGTTGTGAATTAATTCTGCAACACCGGCAAAGCTTCCAAAATACCCTGAAATGAAAAGAGTTGAGTTGTATGACAAAACAGAATAATGTTTTGAGTTTAAAAATATGTATTACTCAGCAAAAAACACATACATTATTTGCAATAATAATAATATTCTAAATATAAGTTTGTCCTAGTGCATGAATTACAACTAACCTAAAAGGTCACACAAACACTAAACATTCAACCCTAACAAAAGTATTAGTTGAGCACAAAGATAAACCTATACATATTTAGAGTAGTATTAAAAATAACATTTTAACATATTTCCAACTATTATAAAAAATATTTGAGGTAGAAGCCTATTTAATGCACACTTTCTGAACCCATTTTTATATCATCACACTATTTATAAATTAATCTATAGAAGATATTATAATAAATTTAAACCAGACAAAACACTCAAGCACCCTCCTCCCCCTGCCCCATTTGTTAATTCATACCTGTGAAAGGAGCACCAATTTCATTAATGATAATCCCCATACCGGGAATTGAACAGGGAACCCTCCATTCAGAGCTAAAAAAAAGTAAAGATTATTTACTAACTAATTTATTTACTTTACTTTTTATAGTTTGTATAGTTTCAGGTAGGCTGACTTAAGATGTAGAACAAATTTTCGGCTTTCACGCGAGGCAACTATTACCTGTCAACTATCGCTCTGTTAATTAACATAGAGGTAGATTGGGGATTTCCCACAAAGCAAATGAGTTACCCGCATCATCAACAGTCTCTCATAAGTTGCCCACTGTTGGTGATTTGTGGAATAGTTGCCAGTTAGGACAACTATCGCTCACCCGGCAACTGCTTGGTTAATCACGTGTTTATATGGTGTCATTCACAAAGGGCAAGAATTGCTGGCCAGTACCCCAAGTGGTGCCAACCTCCAAGCACCTGGGGAAATTTATTTGTGGTACGGTGTTAAGTGGTCAGGGTTTTAGGACCTTGGCTCTCAACCTTTTTATTTACATATATTTGTTCACCACTGTTTATTTTGTTAATTTAATACCATTCTTAAAACCACTAAATTCATTATGGTTGTAATAGGCTTGCAAGTGCCCAATATTTAAAATATTCAAAGATATTTAATAACATTTTACATATTTTTTGAGTACTAACTTAAAGTACAATATTGTTTTCCAATCAGTTAGGCCTATTTAAATAAATAGCCTTCAGCATCTTCAAAGTATTATTCTTTTATAAGCCTAATTTAATCTCTAAATTACTATCAAATGTTTAATTATAAGAAAGTGTGGGGTTTAATGTTAATTATAAGTTGTCTAAATCATAACCAAAGTTGTAAGCAATATATGTGTTAAATTTCAATTCATTAACTTCATTTTTTGGCCTTTAACTTTTAAATCTAGTAGTTTTCATTTTTGTAAAATCTTTGTTGGAATCTTAGGGTTTTCTAAACTTATTACTTTTAACTTTCCCTTTTAAGCCTCGTGCTATTTTATTTTATCTGTACCTGAAGCTGTGAGATGAATCTGTGACTTGCACATGCGGATTCATAGTGGAAAGGGGAGGTTTGGCGTGAACAGTTAGCCAATCAGCACATTAGATTTTAGCGTCTGTGTTTGACACTAGGTGGAAGGGAAGCGTCAAACCCGATACACTTGCCGGTTAGCACACGAACTGATCAAACTTATATTCAGAAGTATGAATAGTCGTGTTCTTTTCATGTTGATCACGGAGGGTTTAGAGATGGGTGGGAGAAACTGTAGACCATGTGGCTAAATTACCACATCAACAATTTATTCATCTTCATATATTAAGAAATCTGTTTTCTTTTCAAAATGTATTTTAATGTTCATTTAGAATAAAACTTCAACATCTACTTATTTAATTGGCTATGTTCTCCACCCTCCACCATTAATTAATTAACCCCGAGAAGCTCTACAGAATCCTCTGGCTGCCATGGACACAATATCTAAAGAAGAAGATGGAAGAATTTGACTTGTTAGAAAGGAAGGTAATCTGGTTATTTCTCGTCTGTTTTTGACTGCATTGTCAAATCTTGTGCAGTGATTTTGAGGTGAGTTTACTGGGATTATTAAACATCAATGATTTTATATCTGAAATGGAACAGTGACTGGTTATTTGGAATTTATCAGCAGATGATTACTCAAACAGGGTGGTAAACATGGTGGCCTGGGAAGATGTCATCTGATTTTTCTCTTATAGTGTGATAGTTGATTGGCGATTGTTGCCGGGAGATAGTTGTCTTACGTGAAATGGCTCAGCATTAGTTGACGGGCAATAGTCGCCTTGTGTGAAACGGCTCTATGTGAATTTAATGTGTGTATGTATGTTGTGTTTTTTTTTTTTTTTGTNTGTTTTTTTTTTTTTTTGTTCTAGGATTGGCTATTAAATTCACTGTCAGATAAAACGTTAGAATAATGTCAGGTGTTTAAATAATATATATTTTATATATAATGTGAATTCAACTATATGTTTAAAATGTGTACTTTTGGTTTTCATTCAGGAAACGTACAGAGATTTATAAATCTCTTTTCATTAAATAAATATTAAAATCACATCACAATTCAGTTACTGTGTAAGAATCTTAATATGGTGTCAATCTTAAATGGAACATTAATTGAGCTGTAAAATAATGTTAATAAGCCCTTGAAAATGAATTAATTGTGATATACACTGGAATTTATATAAACAATGACACGAAGAATTGGAAGCAATTTTGGGTTGAGTGAGTGTGGATGGAAACGTACCGACTCGGACTTCAAAATAAAAACTTATAATATTATAACAATATATGATAAATATATCATTTTAATTTTATACCTGTTTTATTCTTTAAGAGCAATATGTGTAATTTATTCAAATATATATTCACAATGCCAAAGAAGCTTCCAATAAAGTAATATGTCTCAGAGTATTTTAATGAAGTGTGTCTGTTATATTATTATGTTATTAGCACCGCGTCTTACTACCCGTTCGGGTTATACGCACTTACGCTAATGTGTAATGGTAGGGTGATTGTGAGATGAAATGGAGGACCTACAGTTTAACGTGGAATCCGAACCACGGTGGAGGACTGGCATTCCCCACATTCACAAGATGTCTTGTCAGAGGTGAAGGGGAAAGGTTTGGTAATCAGATAAATCTGTGCCGGGACCGAGGATTGAACCCCGGCTGCCAGCACAGAAGTCTGACACCTTACCCCTAGACCACCAGTTCACCAAGTGTGTCTGTTATTACTAATTAATATACTTGAGTAATTTATGAAGAAGATAGAGTTGAAGGTTTGGCGTACTGACTCCACAGCCCTGGTAAAATGTTAATTAATCGTTTTATGAGTAAATTCCCAATCAAACTTTATTACTGTATACCTATTAAGACTAGCTATTATATTTCAAGCCTTATCATCACAGTGATAAAGTTTCTGGATGGTGTGTATAAAAGGACCTAGGGTGTTCACATTGTTTTAAATCCTACATTTAATTCAAAGGAAAATAAGTTTGTGGGTGCTTGTACAAATAATGTTACTGAACATAATTTTAACTAAAAGCTGATTATGTTGTACCACTCAGTCAACTCTTTTCTAATAATATGTTGCACCTATAGCATGGTGCAAGGGGTCATAGCAATATGTACCTCCCGAGTTAAAAGTATATTACTATGTGATCTCACTTTAAGGATAACACACAACTTAAGAAGGCAGTACAGCTCGAAACAAGTCTACTATCTTGGTGTAGTTTCCTATACTCTTAATTCAAAAGCTGTAGCATTGAGGCCATTATCATATTTTTCTAAATACAACCAAAATACAAAAATAATAATTTTAAAATAAAAAAACTATTTTCTCTGGTTTTGGTTTCACTGTTGTCAGGCGAAGAGAGCAGAAAATTGCAGTATAATTATTTGAGTGTAATTTTGAACCTAATATTCCTGCTAATCGACTGTGAGCTAGAATCTTTAATATCATGTTTAAATCTAGAGCTCTTTATGTCATAAGAAATTAACACGTTCTTTTCCAATTTTTGTTAAACTGCATACTAGTATTATCTTAAGGCATACACTTAACAATAACTAAGCCACCAAAATAGGGATGAGGATGGTAGAGGAAATATACCTGCATTTATGTTGAAGGAGAGTGGGAAACTGTTTAGGAAAATTAACTACCCCAAGTACACCCGACTGGGATTTGAACCTTGATTTCCCTGCCATTCGTAATAGTATAACACAAGTGTGACACATTACACTATGCAACTATAAATGCAGGTCTTTTTCTACCCATTAATTAAGCTATATATATTTTATAATTTTTTTTAATACAAGGATTATTCAACAGTTTAATCTATATGTTAAGAGTGAGGAGGGTAAGTAAAATAAATGCACTCATATTAGCTTTGAGAGAGGGACTAGGTAAAACCATTCCAAGTGAACCTGATCGAGATTCAAAACTTGACCACCTTGTTGCAGGCAATCTAATATATTGTGAGCCAGCCATCATTGCTCACAAGTTGGAGTTAAGATGTTAAATAAAGTGAAAACTGAATCTCAACAAATAAGGATTTGTTAAACTATTTTATTATTATTATTTAAGTTATTTAACGTACACATTCTGAATCAAATGATTATATCATAAATATATTATCATATTATAAATTAACTTAAATATATAATAGACCAAACATCCAGCCTCCTGGCTGTTTATTAAGGTTCCTACATGAAATCATGAAATTTGTTTACAGGACAATTCAAGGACTTTCCGAGGATTTTCTACAATTCCTTCAGGAAAAGTGTATAAAGTAATCACATAAAGTAATACACATCACATATTTTCATTTTTTAATTCTGACTCACAACTCCCTTATAACTGCAACTTTCCACACTTTTTATTATATTTAAATGTATTCTATGAACCAATTATTCAAATAATTCAAACATAAACTCACTTGCAAATAATCAATGGTTAAATGTGTGTTTTCCCTTTCACAGTGATGAATTAACGGCCGAGGGCTGGATGTTGTGTCTGTTCTAGATTTAAGTTAGTTTGTAAGTCGTGTGGTGATATAATCAGTCGGTTCAGCAAGTGAATGTTAAAATACCTCAACTATCACTGTTAATATTGTGCATGATAGTTTATGTTATGTAAATTACAAAACAAAAATAAGATTTATAAAAATGACACTAATACAACCTAGTTTCATGTTAATAAATGATTCAGAAGCTTGATAAAAAAAATGTAAGGGATTTAAAGAAACTCGGGTACACCTTTTGAATTTCCTCAGATGTCTTGGAAAGTGCATCTATTGGCTTACTCCTGTTTCCTCCAGATTTGCTGACCTGTTTGAAAAAAAGGGGGACATAGGAATTTCTAGGACAAACTAAAAAATTTCAGGAAAAGATTGGAAAAATGAGAAATTCCATGACATCTCCAGGCCTGAAAGAAATATTTTAAAATTCCAGGTTTTCCAAAAAGTGCAGGAACCTCGTGTTAATTCTTCACTGAGAAAGAAAAACCCTCATTTCACCAATGATAAATGTTTCGGCCAAGGCAGGAATCAAACCCAGGACACGTAGCCCAGTAAACAGACACTCAACTATTTTATAACAGATTCTCTACTGCCTTTTAAATTGGCCTTATCTGGCCTTCATGCCTTAGTTTAGTTACCTGCGACTGATATAAAGTCATTAAAGAGTAGAGCTGATAACAGTCATTGCTGACGTGAGCACTGTGACAAAGGTGTTCCTAGCACTATATAGGAGTGGAAAGATAAGATTCTTAAAGGAATTCTAGAGAGAAGGTTTAGTCTATTTCGAATAACTAATAGCAAAAGGTGGATAGGCATAAAAATCATGGATTCAAAAACCATGGCTCCGCAACCTGTGGACCTCAACAAAGGGATGAGATGCATCAAATACCTTCTATTCTCGTTCAACTTTATGTTTATGGTGAGTACATATATTGAATCAATTTGAGGGAGGAGAATGATTTTGTAACATTTTCAAAAGTGTTTCATGGAAATGTATATCAGGGAGAATAAAAATGATGGTTTATGTAGTAAGAGAGAGAATTTTAACAAAGATAATAAAAGCTGTATAAACTTTTTTTATCAATTCATTTATTAACTATACCTTGTAGTATGTTGAAACATGTATGTTAATTTTCCCCAGTGTTTATTTTAAATATCACCATCCACTTTTATACACTATAATACTCTAATCAAATAATAAACATTAAATGCTGTTTTCAAATAATAGATTAATAAATCATTTCCTGAATTAAAAGAAGCTACAAAGGTAGTTAATAAAAATTAAAATGTAACCATTTTACTTATGGATATTTAACACGCAGTATGTTTGTGATATGGTTGATTTTTTTTTATCTTATCACCTTAGATACTAATGTTCTTGAGAGATAACATGGTACTTATCAAACTGACACAATAATATGCCAACACAATGGTTTCAAAAGCCAACAAGTGCCAGGTTCAATCCTTGGTTGGAATACAAAGTTATCTGAAATTCGCAAATAAATGAGTTCAGAATTACATGTTAAATGAATAAAAGTAATGTAAATTAAAATAACTTAGTTTTATAACCATTCTAGAGTAAACCCATTGAAGAAAAATTAAATATGGTAAAGAACAATTATTACAACGATGTTTAATGCTTCAAGAAACGTTTATTTTAATTTTTATAGTATTTAAATTGAGTTTGTCACTCTTATTTGTTCCAAGCCCTATTTATATGCACACTGGTGGTCACACACTCTGAGGCATTAGGTTTGTAAAATACTGAATTGCCAGTGACAAAAGAAGTGGAGGATTGAATTTAGGTTAAATGCACTTAATGTAGTTTTACAAATACGAGTTATCAATGTTGTTTTACCATTCCTCCTCTATACTGATATGAGTGCACTTCCTTTAAACTACCCTTCTTATGCCCACTCCACAGCTTAATGTTGTTAAATACCCCTAGTGTAAAAACATATAAACAATAAATATATGTACAATAGTTCTATCCTTTCCTTTCTTTACTTTACCTGCCTTTATTAATTTTTGAAATAGTGATGAGTATTAACCTTCATGTCCTCTTTGATAAAATAATAGTAATAATAAAGTTTTTAATATTCCTTATATTTCTACAATTTTTATCTTACTGTAATAATAATAAGTCTTTAATATTCCTTATATTTATTTCTACAATTTTTTTCTTACTGTAATAATAATGATAGTTGAAATGGTAATGTATCAATAGCAGATAACGATATTTACATCTCTTAAGGATGTAGTTATTGTCTTTAAAACTTGGTTAAATCATTAATCAAAATATACTAAGTGACCAAATTAAAGTTTAACTAAACAAAAACAAAGCAGTGTGAAACTAATAAAAGATGGATAAAGCTAATGAGAAATACCACAATTGTTAAAATAATGTAAAATAAGATAGTTTATCTGGTCTAAAAATTCTATTTACAAACATTTCCTTTCTCAGTTGATCGTTTGCAGTATTGTTCCAATACCATGATAATAAGTTCTGTAAGCCTACACCAATGGTTCTCATACAGTGTACCATGGCATATTGGTGTACCACAAACCAGTCACAGACGTACCATCAAATTTTGATCCGTTTTTGACAATATCTCTCTGAAAATTATAATTAACAATTCCTACAAACATACAGTTCTAAAAACAAGGAAAACTTAGCGAACTTGAACATGAAATGAGTCACATTATTTATATGCACTAATAAATTTAAGTTTTTTTTAAACTAATGTTTTTTTATCGCTTAAAGTGTGCCATAAAAAATAATAGCATTATTAAGTGACCACAAAAAGTCTGAGAATCAAATGTACAAGCAATTAAGGTTGTTGGAATTAGCTTTATAAGTTGACTGAGAAATTATAGTTTAAATCCTCGTGGAATCAAAACAGAGCCTTCATTTGGTTCACTAAAAGTAGAGTCCCAGGCGCTTCCAGCTCTATGTGCTAAGCACATGAAAAACCAATACATACATACATAAAATGTGCACTAAGTTAGTAACATTATCTTTATTATTTTAGCTGACTGGGATATTAATTATTGCTATCGGCACCACCATATTGGCAATCTACCAGAAATATGACCAGTTCCTCGAAGATAAGTTCTACTCACCTGCCACACTACTGATCGTAGTGGGGGTTATAATCGGTTTGGTCGCATTCTTTGGGTGCTGCGGGGCTGCTAAGGAAAGCACCTGCATGATTATGGTGGTAAGTAATAGTTTATCAAAAGTCACAAATTCTAATAAAAACTGAAGCGTAAAGCATGTGGGTCTAATCCGTCAATAAAAACACAAACTTAAGGCTTAATTTAGTGTTTACCGATTTGATTTTATGAAAAAGTAACCAATATTGTAGTTATTTTGGAAACATGGTAGGAGGTACCATTTTTGGTGGCTACATGGTCTTAGGCGCTACTCTTACAGTGGACTAAACTGCCGGTGATGAGGAGATTGAGGTTTGAATCTCAGTCGGGTGTAGAGAGGATGGTTTTTTCCAAAACAGTTTTGCACTCTCCCTCCATGCAAATATGGGTACACTTCAAGTGTATAACCCGAAAGGGTAAGATGTGGTGCTAAACAAAAAATTGTAGGAAGGGTGGTATCCGACAATTCATAAAGTTGCTAGATCTACTCTAATATATTCAGAGATTAAATCATAAGATCTGCAACTATCACTTTTGACAATAACATTATTATTATTATTATTAGCATCGTGTCCCACTACCCGTTCGGGCTACACGCACCCACGCCAATGTGCAATGTCAGGGGGATTGTGAGATGAAATGGAGGACCTACAGGTTAATGTGGAATCCGAACCACGGTGGAGGCCTAGCATTCAACACATTCACAAGATGTTTGACAGTAACAATGCTGATAAAATAACAGTTCAGCAATATAGTTACTTTCTTTTGTTGATTGTATTTTCTAATTCTACCTTCCTGTCGTAATTCCACTACATAGTATTTGTTGCCCTTGAGGGACATTTCAGCAGTAAAGTAGCTAACTATTTGGTATATCCAATCCAGTGTCCGCACAGCCTAAGGCAGTGGTCGGCTACCTACGACCTGCTAAATATTTAGCAAACAAAGAATCATGTTCATAAAAATAAACTTATAACTAATTATTATATGGAAAATATAAAGCTGAAATTTTCTGATCAAAACAACAGATTGTTTTGAGACCATAAAGCCTTGCGATATCAAAATGATTGCCGAAGGCATCACTCTCGCAACAAAGTGAATTGCCGATAATGGGGAGATCAGGGTTCAAATCTCGGCCAAGTGTTATGTTTTTTCCCCCTACCAGTTCCTCACTCTCACTTCACACAAATGTGGGTAAATTTACTTTAAATTCTACCTTCCTCATCCCTACCTCACTAGTAGCTGGTAGCCTGCAGGAGTAGTAAGACAATGTGCACACACAAAATTCTGTTCATTTCTGTATAAGAATAACAGTCTGGTAACACAACGACTGTTTATACACGTAAGGATGTTTTGTGTGTTTTAGTTTTCCGTGTTCCTTGGAATTATATTCATTCTGGAGATATCAGCTGGTATTGCTGCGTACGTCATGCAAGATGGTTTGAGAGATGTGCTAGAAGGGCGAATGAGGACCATGATGAGCCAATACTCCACGGACAGCCAAGTAGCAGAGACATTTGACTTTATCCAACAAAGAGTAATAAAAGATATTTTCAGTATCCATGAAAAATACTCTGCCTTTATTGAGCTATGAACACGCTTTGGTGATTGAACGGTTTAAGGCGTCAATCTCGTGTTAGGCTGGCCTGCTGATGATGGGGAAAATGGGATTCAAATCCTGGTCGGATCTTCTGAGGGTGGTTTTTCCTAAATGGTTTTCCACTCTTCTTCAACGTAAATGTGGGTAGATTACCTCTAAAATGCTTTCTTCCTTGACCCTAAGTCATTATAGTAGTTCATATATTCACTCACAAACAAATTCTGAATATTTTAATGTACTGTCATTGGCAGGAATTTTCTTGGATCAGTAGGCAAGTGGGGTTATGACTTTAAGAAGGAATGCTTGCATGTAAAAAATAAACTTTTCACCACAAATATTTTTGATTCAAACCAGGACTAGAGGCATGGAGTCGGAAGCAATTTTGGGTGGCGTTGGAATTGTTAAAAATGTACCGACACCAACTTCTATTTCAAAATATAAACTTAAAATATTATAGCAATATACATGGTAAATATATAATTTTAATTTTATACTTTTTTTTATTCTTTAGGAGTTAGGACCAATATTTGTAATTTGGATTGAAAAATTTATTCAAATATAAATTCACAATGCCAAAGAAATTTCCCATGAAGTAACCTGAATTGGTGCATTTTACTGCAATAAATTTGTTATTACTAATTAACATACATTAACTTCTGACGGAATAGATGTCAAAAAGTAGAAAATAGAGGTGGAGCCAAAGGATTGGTGTAACGACTCCACAACCCTGATTAAAACTATATTTATTTCTATTTTAGCTTCAATGCTGTGGTTTAGAGTCATTAACAGACTGGGAAGGTGTCACAGTAGAGGACGAAGAACCAGACTACACTCAACTTCCTAGCTCATGCTGTGCTCAGTATGGTACAGGAAATCAGACAGGTTCATGCAAGCTACTGTATGGGAATGGCTGTTTGGCTAGAGTCGAGTTCATTTTGAGTGAGAGCACCGTCATGCTTGCAAGCGCTGCTTTCACCCTCGCTTTACTTCAAGTAAGAATTAATATTTTTTAATATGAGAACATAACCTTACATTGTTAACAATACACCCTGAAACAAAGTTATTTTCTAATGGCTATTAAAGAAAGAGAAAGGAGGAAACACAACAGTATTTATTTGAAGAGAAGATAGAAAATAACTATTGCAAACAAAAGAGTTTTGTATAGTCAGGATTGAGTTCCAGCCTTTTGGGTGGTCAAATTTATTTGGCCTTTCTTGTTGTGACTTACTTTAAAACCACTGTATTAAAACCATATGCTAGTTTAAAATTGTATATTTTTATTATTGTTAAAAATTAAGTGTTCTTATGATTAAATTATGACTATTGCAATGCAAAATATTTTCTTTATAAAACATGTATTCTTATACAAAATTCAATATTTTATTTTGTATGTAATCATTGATTATCAATACTCATAAAACTCATGTTTCTTGTATTTACAGTTATTGGGAGTTGTATTCGCTTGCTCTTTGGGGCGATCCATTCGTTATCAGAAAACGTGGAGAGAGCGTAGACGCTGGGAATTGCGGGAGAGACTCGTCAACAGTTATACCCCAATAGGGCAGACCGATCCCAAGACTACTTATCCTATTATATTCATGTCTGGAAGTAAAGAAGCAGATTGTTAAACTAATTGATGAAAGCACAGCCTGCAATAATTTTGAATGTGGTCAAGGAGGGAAAATTAGTTTGCAATGTATTGTTTGCATGGTTGGCCTCTTTGCATTTCTACCTAGAGGTCTAAGTTAAAACCACCAGCAGCAGCTTTATAATAACTTCTGAGGTTAAAAGATGTGCTTAGTATTATTATAAGATAAGGTTTTCTAAATTTTTGAACATATTATTTTTTTAAATGATAAAAATTATTTGCCATTAAATATATGTTTTTCATTAATTATTCCTTTTATATATATAATGTCTATGTATATATATAATGTCTCTTTAACAAATGAAGTAATTTCGCAACATTTGTCAACTTGATCTAACAGCTTTTAGCAATTATTTTTCAAATTATAAAAAAGAAAATACCATGAATGGACCATAAAAATAATCAATTTAATTTGAATTAAACATCTGCTTAATAGGTTTTAAGTAAAATTTGATGTAGTTATGTAAATTAAAAGCTTTACCGAGATTTTTTAAAGCAAACACTAAACCATGTTCAAAACAATAAAGATTAGTTTTTGGCTCTACGTGTTTATTTTGCCCTTTGCTGTGCCAAACATGTAGATGTGCCCATGCACAGTTTAGTGGTAGGTCTCTACAGATCCACTTCTACTCACTTATTACAAATTAGAACTATGGTGCATCAAAAACTATTCAAATGTTATAAAAACATCACTTTCATGACTTTGGATAAAAACCTGTAATCATTTAAGGTTACGAGGTACTTAGAAGNATTCCCCCCTCCCCCCCCCCCCCAACTTAAAAATGTATAAAACATTTTAGAAAATGTTCAAAAAAAAAATTTTGAAGTAAATATATAAGTTAAGATAAGACTTGAAAAGAGAAATTGTGATAAATATTGTTTTAATAATAAGATAATATAAATTGGGAATGTTTTAAAAATTATGTTAAACCATTCAGTAATTAGAGAATTATACACATTAAAAAAACACAAAACAGATTATAAAAACATAAATATAATAAACATAATATAATGTATTAGAAATTTAAGTTATAAAAAAAGCTTAGCAAATATAATAGGTAATTTAAAAGATTTAATATTCAATTACATAACAGTAAATGAAATTGGAATATTGGATTGAGTTTAAATAATAGGAAACAAACTAAAAAAACATATAATAGAAAATTAGAGTACTTACAGGGGTTAGAAAATTAAGTTTAAGAAAAAGATATAATATATGAAATGTCTATTTATCAGTCAATATATAGTAATAACTACATTTGAAATTAAATGTACTTTTATTGATACACAATGAGTAGCAATAAATAAGTCATAAAAAAAATGCAGTGAGAAATTTTTAATTTTAACATGACAAATGTTTGAAATTCAAAGAGGTTCAGGTTGTGATGTGATTTATGTCTGAAAATTAAGATCCCTTGTTTCTTTGCAGATAAGGTAGTTGTTTAAGAACCACCTAGTAAACTTTAAACATGTTTCAGTATAATAAATATCAACATATTAAATGATCCAGACTACATGTTGGAAACAGTCATGGATGTAAAAAAAGTAAAAGGTTTAAATATTAGGTAAAGGGGATATTACAAACTGAAAAACTTAGTTTATTGTTCAATATTGTATTTTAACCATCTCAAGCTCATACTATACTTAAACAATGAATAATGTTTCCTTCACTTGATTCTTAAGCTAATCATTCCAAGTTTAAGAAAGCTCCTCCCCCAAAAATATTAGGTAACTTACATATCAAAATGTTTACCAATGACACCATGTAGTCCTCTGTATTCCATATTGAGTGTTAATAGAATCTATCCACCTTTTTACCTCCGTACTCTCAATTTACTACAAAAACTATATATACAATATACCAATATACACGCAGTGACTATAATCCAAAAAAGAAGAACTAGTTTATTTGTAGACTCTAGTTTTAGAATAGCTATAAGCAAATTAAAAAGATTTATATTTTATTATAAAGGATAGTTTTAAGTCAACACTCCAGCATTTGCCAAAGAGATATTATAGAAAAACACATAAAAGGCCTCACAGAAAAACAAATTCCCTTGCAGTTGATGAGAAGCGAGCCACAGTTACTCATGACACTTCTAATGCCAAACATTAATTAATCTGGTGGAAAATTTAAAATCATTTTAGAAGGCAGTGTTCATTAATTAATGTTTATTATTACAGTTCTTGCCTTGCTAGCTTAACCTAACCTTCCATTCACATATGAATTAAAATTTTGATTAATATTGATAAAATAAGTTAAACTTTCAAATAATATTGATAAACTACATGATTTAATGATTTTTCGATACTGCGTCCTACTACCTGTTCAGGCTATACGCATAGGTACTAATTACACCAATGAGGTAGGGATAAGGAAGGTTGAATTCAGAAGAAGTGTACTCACATTAGCATGGAGGAAGAGTGGAAAACCATTTTGGAAAAACCACCCTCAGTAGGCCTACATCCGAACCAGATTCAAACCTCGATCTTCCTGTCATCAGCAGTCTAGTCTAACACGAGAGTGACACATTATAACATGTGACCACTAAAGCAGGTAATTTAATGTTAATAGAAAAAGTTCATGCTATAAAACACAACGAATCACGGGTCAACATTATAGCACAAAAAATTATGGCTCAACACGCAAGTTAGTCGATATTTATGTTTCAACGTTTTTCTTGCTATTTTAGTGAGTTTTGTTTTAACTAAGTATTTATATAATTATTCAAAATTAACAAACTTTATAAAGCCTTGTTTCATTCAATATGCCATCATCTTAAATGTATAGTAGTTATAAGAAAATAGACATAAGGGTATATTGTGATATTTTTTATTTTATTTTTTATTAGAGGTATTTAACGTAAACTTATGAAACAATTAATTATATCAGCATAGGAGAATTTCTTTTCACGAGGGCAAAAGGGCATACTAATTTTGCCAGGAAAGGTATTTTCACATACATTCCAAGGTTCTTTAACATGCCACAATCAACATGGGACCGGCGGCTTTATTTACCTACCCTCCAAAGAAGTTGTGCTACAGATTTTTATCGCTCAAGAAAAATTCGTCGGCCATCTATGTATATTTTGATAAAACAAATACAATTACTTTATATTCTCTATATAAAAATTACCTTATTCTTATATGGTAGTCATTATTTTGTAGTAAAAGTGAAAAAACTTACAAAATAAACTTATAAATTGAAATTATTTCATAACCACATAATATGATAACATTTTTATAGTGGTAGGTTACAAAAAAAATGTATCAAACTTAGTAGAATATTTATATTATAAACAATCAACGATAGGTTTGATGACGCTTGCAGTGTTGGTGTAGAGGCTATTTGTCTTGACTATAAACTAATACGCTCGTTGACTCACAACCGAGTTCAGTCAATTTATGACTTATAACAGTAGGCCTACATACAACTTAATGACCATAATCCTGTTGAACACTATCCTTTTTAATTTTTTTTTTTGCTTTATATCTTGCTAGTAATTTGTATAATATACATTTGGGATAGTTACACTAGTTGGGTAGAGATGTAGAAGGTAGAGAGATTAGAGTAAATGTACCGACATTTGTATGAAAAGTGGGAAGCTATTTATAAAAACCACTCTCAATACACTTAATTAGGATTTGAACCTTAGCTATGCTTTCACCAACAAACTAGACCATAACATATTAGTTATTTTGATTAAATAGCTTAACTATTGTATTAATTTGTTGATTATGGTTATAGCCACATTTAAATATCATATTCTATACATTGAAAAACATAATACCTGGACACAAGAATAAACCTGGGACTAATGGCACACTAAGCCAAAAGGTCTGGGTTCAATACATGTGTCCATGTTATCATTTTTCACTGAGTGGATTTTTTTTATTAAACTCTGTTATAGCTGATATTAGACACATAAAAACAGCAGCCTTCTATATTCTGAGACTAGGCTATTCAATTTATAGTTTAGAAAATATTAATTTCTCAAATCACTTATTTCACCAGGTATCATTAAAACAATAGCTACAGAAAGGCCAACTTAAAAAACACCAAAATATTTATCTTATTTAATCATTATAATTTTATAAAATTTTCCCTTATTTGTTTATAGTAAAACACTAGCTCAACCCAGCTTAACCTAACCTTCCAAAACTATTAAAGTTCAATTAAAATAACATTTGGGATGGATTATTCCATTTAGAGACCTGTTATTTCTACGCAAAGTTGTCATGGGTGGATTTCTGAATAAAGTTGTTAATGAGATGCCATGAATCTAATAGGCTATATATTTTCATTTAGTAGGAAACAATTTTGTATTGAATGTAATTAATAACAAAATTTGGTAGGGCTAATATTTTTTTTAAATGTAGTTTCTCAAATTAAATTGTAGGCTTTCTATAACCACAGTAGCAAATGCAAACTTACTGTACATATTGTTATCAGTGCTGTAGGCCTAATCATCTACTTTAAATGTTAGGTTTCAGTAAGAAATGAATAATTTATGTAGCTTGAAGGGGGTTTGGTGGCCTAATTAATAGCTTAGAGGCCTATTTTATTCACGTGTATGCATCTAAACAACCATTTTAGTGTACTAGCCTAGTCTAGTGCTGTTAGCTACATTAAAAATTAATAAAAGTATTTATTGGTACATCAGAGTATATATTTACACAAACGAATAAACATTTAGCCAGGCCGCATGGTTTAAGGAGCTACTTTCGCAACAGACTGCAGATGACAGGGAGTTTGAGGTTCAGATCTTTGCGGGTGAACTGAGGGTGGTTTTCCCCACGGCTTCCACGCAAATGCAAGTACACTTCCTATAAATAGTACCTTCCTAATTCATAAAAACCATTAGAGTAATTAGTACAGAAGTGTATAACCCAAACGGAAAAAAAGAAGCTGTGTTAAAAATGAACATTTAAACACTTGGTGCTATTCCTTGAAACTAGTAGAAGAATTTTTAAGTTCCCCTTAAGGAAATATGTCGAATTAATGTCCAATCATATCAATTAATATATTTGGAGGAAAATTAAATTAAAAGGGTCACTACCAATTTTCTCTTTTATAAAATAGCTTTGACATTCTCATATTTATTTAAACACTCACCTTTAAAACTAAAAAAACCACATTAACTATCAGAGATGAAACCATTGAACAAAAAGATAGTGTAATTTATTATATAAGTAAAAGTGTTAAGTAAAACAGAATAATTTAACATAAAATAAAATATAGCAACACGCAGATAGGATAAAAGGTATCCATAACCCCAACAAAGAACAAACAGTTGTATCACAACATAAGAAATTAAAAAGTAACTAAGAGTAAAGCTAGTTCTAAGACAAAACGTAGAGGGCGAGAAACTCAAAATGACAATCAAAAAGACTAAAATTATATGTAAATCCTAATAATAATATAAAATAGTGTATATATATATATATATATAAATATAAATATATATATAAATATAAATATATATATATATAAATATATATATAAATAATTATATATATATATATATATAAATAATTATAAAACTTCAAAAAAATATTATATTATATTAGAATCACTTTTCAATTTAATTTAATTAGTTGAAATAGTACACCATAGAGAGGTACAGAATATGGTTCTCAAGTTCCGCGAACTCCCTGATACATAGTCACGCACTTGATTTTATACCTAATTTTTATAAAATGTATTTATTAATTGCAATCAAAATGTTTAATACCTTCAATTACCCTACTATGGAACTTTTAAATTCACCACCAAACATAATGCCAGAATATTTAAACTATGTAAGTACAAAGCTTATGTAATTGTTCCCATTGATGAAAGAGATCTTGTGAAGTGTTAAAGTGTTCGATTGTCAATTTAGTATGACAGTGTTTGAAAGTGTGAACTATGGAAGGGGACTCGGATTTGAAAACTGTTCCCTCACAACAAAGATTGGGGAAGGGACCTTAGACAAGTAGCAAGGTTAGTGAAGGTAGTTCAGTGGGATGTAGCAGTGCCGATCACCTTTCTCAATGCCGTGCTCTCGACCGATTATTCGCAGTTTCGTTTGGAGCCCTCACTTTTGAAGAAAAGCAGCAAGTAATAATGAAAGGTAGGCCAACTCCAGACATTTCTGCCAAAACAAAAATGAAAAAAAAACTGTACACGTAATTTCAAAACAGAATATTATACTTCTTCAAAATGGTTAACTGCATGCAAATCAAGAAACAGGCTGTATTGTTGGCCTTGTGTGTTGTTCGAAACAAATCAGGGAGTGTGTAATGATAACGGATTTTGTGATATCAGCAATTTTCACAAAGCCAAGATGCGTCATGAAAAGACTCACTCAAACCTATCCGCAATAACTAAATCAAAAACTTTCGGGAAAACCAGAATAGATTTTCAACTGAGTGAGCAAAAAAGGTTAGACGTATTAAAACATAATGCAGAGGATGATTCAAACCGGGAACTAATGGAACGATTAATTGATGTGTGCTGTTTTTTGGCTAAGCAAGAGCTGCCATTCAGAGGTCACGACGAACGGGAAGATTCCCTTAACCGGGGAAACTACATTGAACTAATGCAGTTACTTTCTAAATACGATAGTAAATTGGATTTTCATCTCCAGAGTAGGGAAGCGTTTAAAGGAACCTCCAACAAAATTCAAAACGACATCATTGAATGTGCTGGTGATGTAATTTTGGATAAGATTAAGTCTGAAATAAATTATGCATTTTTTCTAGCAATAATGTTGGATGAAACTATGGACATTGTAAAGCTCTCTCAACTTTCGATAGTCCTTCGATATGTGAAATATGGCCAAATATATGAAAGATTTATTGGTTTTTTAGATGTCAGCAGTGATCGCACTGCTATTATTTTAAGTGAGCATGTTTTTCGAATCCTTTTGAGTTTCAATTGTGAGCAAAAACTTGTAGCACAAGCGTATGATGGAGCCGCTACATTTTCTGGACATCTAAATGGTGAACAAATGCGTGTGAAAAAGAGGTGTCTAGGTAGCACTCTTCATCCACTGTTATGCTCACATACTCAATCTATTTCGTTCACAGTCTGCGAATCATATAACAGAATGCAATATATTTTTTAAGACATTGAATGGCATTCCAAATTTATTTTCACATTCATCGAAACGCATTAACGCTCTTAATCAATCTGAGGTAAAGAAGGGGTTTCCAACAGTTGTCAGTACAAGGTGGAGTTATAATTCCAGAATTGTGAACACGGTGAATGAAAATAAAACAGAACTCATACAGTTTTTTGAGAATATTTCTGAAAATCCAGATAGTTGGGATACTGATGCTTTCGTGACTGCTAAAGGGTATGCGTCATCATTGAGAGATTTCGATTTCGCCTTTCTACTGAAGGTTTTCAGCAACATTTTTTCTCTCGCCGACACATTATTCAAAATTCTTCAAACCAAAACTTTCGATGGGAAATACTGCATCGATAAAGTAAAAGAGACGATTTCTCACCTCAAAGATGCTAGAAACGACTTTAAAGAGACGGATAGAAAATTAGAAGATGATGACAACGTGGAAGCTCCTAAGAAGAGACGTAGAGAGGATGGCTCATTGAATACAAGAAATAAATATGTGCGTCTTTATAATGAAATTATTGACACCATGGTTGGGCAAATGGAGCTGAGGTTTCAAGATCTTAATGAGCTGCAATTTATTGAGCTGCTAGATTAAAAAAAAATTCAAAGCTTCAAATCTCGATTTCCTGAAAGTTTATTTTTGTCACTTAAGTCAAGCTATGGTAGTAATTTCAATTTTGGCAATTTTCAGAGTGAATTAGTGTCAGTTTATAGACGATAAGACTGTGACTGAAATTATGAAGTTCCTGGAAGAAATAGACTTAGCAAAATAAGCGTTCCAAGAAACATATAAATTGTGTTGTTTGATATCAACAATACCAGTAAGCACATCCACTGTTGAGCGCACCTTCTCTTGTTTGAAACGTATTAAGACGACTGTGCGTAACACCCAGTGTGAGAATAGGCTCTCAACATTTTCTCTGTTGTCTGTCGAAAAAGGCTTGCTAGATGACCTGCAGAGTCAAAAATCATTCTACGACGCTGTTATCGACAAATTCATTCAGAAAGGTGACAGAAGGATTGCACTAATATACCAATAAAGGTAAGATTCAACTATTTTTTTAAAATTTAATTGTTTAATTATTTATGTGTTTATTTTTTTTCATGTTTTGGTTTTATTTATGTATTTGTTTGTTTATTCCATGTCTATATATTGTGAATCAGTTGGAGGGAGATAAATTGCCTACCCTATGACCTGTAAAAGTGTATTTGCTAAGTTAACATATTATACATTATATAGAGAGTATTCCTCTTTAACCCCATAATGAAAGGTGTCTTCAAACCTAGTCCTTTTTGAGAAAAGTCACCACACGTCACTGGTGGGGGTTTAGAAAAAGTAAGCGTAGTTTTCTGAAGAGATAATGGACATAAACCTCATTAAGTTTATATAATATAATCTTGTAAATGTGCCTCACAAAATTTCACAAATTTTTCGTTAAGAATCCACCAATATATAACTATCTTGGTGGACCACTTGGAAGATTTCGCGAACCCCCTGGAGGTTTGGGAACCAATGCTTGTTACAGTGATCCACTCTAATTTTATGATTTGTGGCTTTTTGCGAGAAAAACTCTTCACAATATTCATATTTAATTTGTCTGGTTCAACTTCAACCAAATACCTTATTAAACTAATACGGGACAATAGGCTACTTTTAGTGTGAAAACGCGAAGGTGCTGTACTCTCACGACCCGGTGTTGCGAATCGTCTGAGTTAACATAGACTGCAATCGTTAAATTAGGTAAATGATTTAAAAATTAAATTTTCTGATAGAATTATAATTACTATCTCAAATCATATGGCTGGTGTAGCTGTGCGTTATATAATTGCTACATTCACAGCATTTCAAACTGCTCTAAATCGTACAAAACTTGGGAATCCTTGACGACAATGTGATGAGGCTTTTTGGAGCTGCAATATAGGCTTAGCTCTTTAAAAACAATTAAATTTCAAGAGTAATTTACTCACCTTTAAAGGATTCTAGTTTATAAAAAGTTACCAAACTGTTGAAAGTTTGGTCACAAAGCCTTTATTATGTATAACGATATTAAATCATTAATTTCTCACCACACATCTGGGCCACAAGTTGTATATGTCTAGTATAACTGTATCAGGCGTCTCACTCCAAGGCCGTAGCCAGCCAATAATTTCAACAGGGGTTTGGTGGAGGCTAGAAAAAATTATAAATATTAAACATCTCTAGAATCTATCTGAAATGTTTTTTATGGCAACATAACCCCCTAACTACCGAAAGTTAAGAACACTTTTAAATATAAACACCTCTAAAAGCTATCTGAAAAGCTTTTTACGGTAACACAGCCTCCTAATTTGTACTTGTGCCTTAATTTTGATATGGTTTGAACTATAAATAAAGCCATAAATATGTGTTCATTAAATTTAGGGGGTTTGAAACCCCTCCTCCCACCACCACCACCACCACCACCGTCCACGGCCTTGTCTCACTCGCATTAGACTGGTCCACCGTTAATGAGAATACTGGGATTATAATCCCAGTATGATCTGTGTGTTATTTTTCCTAATCAGTTCTTCAATCTCCCTCCATGCAAATGCTGGTGCACTCCCTATAAATTCAACATTTCTTACCATTCACCTCGGTGGCGTAGTTGGCTAACACGCTTGTTTCGTGTTGCGCTAGACTACTGAGAGTAGGGAAATCGAATCTCGCCCGGATGAATTGGGGTGGTTTTTCTTAAATTTTTTTCCACTCTATCTTCATGCAAATGCGGGTTCGCTTCCTCTAAATTAAAACTTTTCAATTCCTAACCCATTAGCGTAATTGGTACTTAAGCTTATAATACAAACAGGTAGTAAGACGCGGTGCTAAATAAAAAACATTTCTCATTTCTAACATGTTAGCATGCATAGGTCATAACAAATAAGACAGAACAGTTAATGAGATATGGTGAATTAATACAATTTAGTAAAATTTAAAGTAATAATGTTTTAAACTTGCGAAATAAACTCTCCCCAAAATTAAATTCTCTCTACACTTTACTTTATCTAAAATGAGTTTAGTGATGATAGAAATTAACTAGCGAGGAGGTAAATCCCCTATTACCAACATTTAACTCATGTCCACAATTCTATACCAGACAGTTTTACAATTAAAATTAAGTTGTGTCAAATGCAAACAATTTTTAGTGGAAAATTCATCTGTCCAGTTCTGAAAATTTAAAAATTCATGAAGGTAGAAAAAAAAATCAAAATCGCCCCCTTTATCTAAGTGTAGGGACTCATTTCCCCTACCAACAATCATAACGATGTGTTGATATGTATAGTTGTGTAAGTAGAGAAGATAATGTTCTAAAAAAAATCTCAAATGGGCAATATCAATAATTTTTACGGGGGCCTGGGACTCAGTATAAGGCCCGGGTCTCCAAACAAAATAGAAATAATGTCTATAAAATATCTTACCAAATTTCACATTATTTTGAACTGCTAGGTGGGAATAAATCCTCACAAACTGCTCCTTTGTTAAAATAAACAAAATTATACATGGGACAGCCCAATTAACTTTATTTGTACTTGTTTTAATAACTTTTTAAACTGCTATTGACAGTAAAACATTAATAAGTTAAACTATTTTAATATAATGACTGATATTTATGTGTCAAACTAGCCCTTTGCAAATTTACTCTGTTATAATTAACTTGTTATTTGTGGAACTTTAGTTTCGCGGTCATTATGCAACCCCGCATCGCTAGGTAGCAGCAATCTAGTTCTTCGCACTCGCGCCTGTGTTATTATTACTATAGTATGATAGTATGGTTACATTTCAGAAGGTATTTTCTTCGACAGTAAAGTAGACGAAGTTTGTTGTCTTTCAGCAATTATTATTCTCGAGATACAAATGTTTAAATGATACACGGAGAATATTCCTAATGCACTACATATTTAATTAATTTGAATTATCTTAAAACTGAGAAATGGACTCATCAATTGAATTAATTCGCGACCACGGCAGGAAAAGTGGTAAACAATATCGACGAGAACAACGAGAAAATTTGTTAAACCACAACAGGGGCACCCTTGGTATAATATCGTTCAAAGAAACATCACCTCAAGAAGTTAAGGGTTTGGCAGAAAAGTTAAAACACAAAGGCAAACTAAAACACCAAGATCTCGCTGATCTTAAACAAGCTTTGATTCAACACGAAGACAACATAGAAGCATTCTTTGGTGTTGATGGTGCTTTAAATGGGCTTGTTCGAGAATTGTCAGGTAACAATATAGGCCCAGGCTACTAATATCTTTACTATATATAGTAATTTAATTCAACGTCCAAGGAACACACTTTTTTAATATCCAAAACTCAAATTGACCATTTTCATGAGTACCTATCTAGGCATCTTATACACAAATCACTAAATTCAAAATATACTAAGGCCTACATAATATAATTTCACACATTTTATATAGGGCCTAATGATATATAAAAAACACAATAAAACATATATAAAAAACAAGAAAATTTCAAGCACAAAATATAAACGCTTGGAAAAAGGATCATATAAGCCTATCTTTGTATATTATAAAATGTTAAATATTTTAAATATATAAATGAGTGCAGAAAAGGAGACGAGGCTTTTTATATTTAATCTTGTATTGTATACTTTAAAGTTAAATAAAGAAACAACTAACTACAAACATAACATGGTGTCAGAAGGTAACAGTGCATTTGTTAAAAAAATAGTTTTCAATGACCTGGCGGTCTAATGGTAAGGTGTCAGACTTCTATGCTGAGGGTCCAGGGTTCAATCCTAGGTCCCGGCAAAGATTTATCTGATTGCAAAACCCTTCCTTCACCTCTGACAAGACGTGTATTACTAAAATAGCCATTCTACTGAATTTGATTGGTGAAGATGGACTTGAAGTCAACAATACAGTTAAGTATACAACAAGAGAAGATAAGGATAAACTTGAAACGATTCTGGAAAAACTTGAAGCCCATTGTCAACCATTAAATAATGTAATTTTTGAATCATATAAATTTTTCAATGTCTACCAGAAAGAAGGACAAACGTTTGACAGGTTCCTAACAGAATTACAAACCTCTATATCTGCATACAAATTCAAGGAATAAGATTCTCTCATAAGGGACAGGAACATCTTTGGGAATCCAAGATAATAATCTTCAAGAACGCATGCTTCGAGAGCCGGACTTAACCCTAAAGAAGGCTGCAGAGTTCTGCAGAGCCGCTGAAGTCGGCGGACTACAGGTGAAAGCCCTTCAGGAAAAAAGTGTAGAATCAGTGAAGGTGCATAATAAAAGTGTAAAGCTCTAAAAAGGCCAAGTGGAAGTGTTCAAAGCTATGAATGTAAAAAATATGGCTACACAGACATACCCAGAGCTGGTCCAGCATTTAGGCAGGTAGATTCTAAATGTAAGCAATTGAATCATTTTGCTAAGCTATGCAATTTTAGACCTAGACATAGGCAGGTACACAAAGTTGACCCAATTAATGTAATATAAAATGATCATATATCTAATGGAGACTGGAAAAATGAAGCAGGCCCTAGGCTTGAAAGTAAATTTTCTAATCATTTGTTTATTGATAAAATTCAGACAGGCCTAACTAATATTGACAACTTGGAACTAAATTAAATAAAAAATATTTTTATATACTTACTAAACAATTGAATGAAAAGTCACAGGGTATTGCTCAGCCATATTGCTGAAGAATGCCTCAGTTTTGTCAACTTTGGTTTGTGCATCCATTCACATAAATCTATCAATGTGTTCAAATATAAGATATATCACTTCTAAGCGCTCATGTACTAAAACCCTTAATTGTTGACCAATACCTACCCTTCCACTTTGTTCATGCATGTACCAGTAATGGGAACAACAAAATGGTTCTTATGGTTTACGGTACCTACAGTAGACTTGTGCCTTGTGGTGACATTCAAGGCTGGCAGATATAATTATTCCAAGACACTTAACAAGTATTAAATGAGGTATAAACCTACCCATATAATTATTTATTTTAATGAATAAAGATTTGTCAATCTGAACTACAATTATTTCATATCAACTAAAGAGAAAATATTCCTCATTTTGTGATCATTTCCAGGAACAAATATTTGAGGAAAATCTGTAAAATTGTATGACTGGAGCGCTATGAAAATTAAACAATTGATGAACAGCAAAGCTTGATACTTGACAACACCAAAACCACTACCGGTAAATAAAAACAATACTGTACATATAGATAGGGTGGATGAATTTTCTCAAAAAAATATGCCTTTACACAGGAATTTTACTTTTCTACAGTGGGAACACCTTAAACAAAAACCCGATTCAAACTTCAAAACTCTATACAGACGTAATAAGCTTCTGCATAGACTAGATAGGCCTAAACCTAAATTTTATCTTTTTCTTTAACAAACCACGTTATTATAAAATGATTTAGTTTTGGTTCAAAATTGAATACCTTTTCAACATATTCTAATGACATAACATAAAGTAAACTTTCACATGTTTCTCCCATTATTACTAAAGTGTAAAATTGGAGTAAAGCATGCATTAAACACCTACAGCTACAGTACATTAATCAAATACTAAATGAACCTCATAATTAATATTATAAGGCTACATAATTTAAATAGGCCTAGCTATTACGGTGTAAACCAATAACTTAACCTAACCATTCTAACCTTCCATAATTTATTTATTACTAACGTTTCATGTGTGACTAAACTAAAATCTCTAACAATAGTGACCAATACTCACTTCGGGAGCTGCATGATCTAAGACACTACTCTTTCAATAGACTAGACTGCTTAAGATAAGATCAGGGTTTGATCCCGATTGATTGCACTGAGGGTGGTTTTTCCTATATGGTTTACTGCTCTCCCTCCACACATGTGAGTTAACTTTATCAAAATCAAACCTTCCTAATCCCTAACACATTAATGTAATTAGAACATAGGCGTACAACTCGAACATGATAGATGTGGTTCTAAAAAAATAGTGATAAAATAAAATATCTAATGGTGTTGGTTAAAGATGTCATATCGTTAGGGATCATGGGTCAAACCAAATGTCTAGTCTGGACTTAGATTTTGTGAGCTGTCCAAATCACGGGTTCTTAAACTTTAGGTTTTTGTGAGTCCTTTTTGTAAGACAAAGCTATTAGTGACCACAGGCAATAATGATTACATTTTTAATTTATTTTAGTTATTTAACCTGCACTCTCTGAACTGACTGATTATATCAGCACACGGCCTATAAACTAACTTAAATCGAGAAAAGACACAGTATACAGCCCCTGGCCGTTAATTTATCAAGATTTTGTGAGCTGTCCAAATCACGGGTTCTTAAACTTTAGGTTTTTGTGAGTCCTTTTCGTAAGACAAAGCTACTATTGACCACAGGCAATAATGATTACATTTTTAATTTATTTTAGTTATTTAACCTGCACTCTCTGAACTGACTGATTATATCAGCACACGGCCTATAAACTAACTTAAATCAAGAAAAGACACAGTAAACAGCCCCTGGCCGTTAATTTATCACTGCAAGTCTTATACTTTGACCTTAAAAGTGCCTAAAAGTTCCAGTTTTATAGTTCCTAGGTCCCTAAAGTCCCTAAAAATGGGCAAATGATTTTTTTAATAACGCCGTGATCGTGTGCAGATTGTAACTTAGGATTGAAAATTAAATGGATGAAAGTACAGTGCTACAAAATTATGTATTCATACTTAAAAATCCTCTGATGAAAGTTGAATTTCTTTTCATCATCTCAAGTGGGCTGCCAAGATGTTTTTGTGACCCATAAAATCTTTTTTGAGATCCCTTCAGGGGATGCGACCCACAGCTTAAGAATCTTTGGTCTTAATATTGTAAAAATAAACCAAATAAATATAATTATTGTATCATTTGATTCACCATTTCCATGCGAGTATAACGGTAGTGTTAGAATTTTAATGATTTGTTAGCATATTATATACATAAAAAGCTGTCTTATATCAACTGGTTTTGTGCACCTTTCCAGACCAGACTGCAATAACGAGGGGCTCAAGCTTCAAATTCAGGTTGGGACAACTCCTGGATAGCTCAGGGGTAGGAGGGTATTGCCATACTAATCCAAAGGTCCCAGGTTTGATTCCTGTGTCCAGGTGTCATTTTTCTATTTTCAAAATATGATATCTAGGTAGAGAATTCCTCTCAAATAATAGCTTCGGCTATTTGATTCTTAATATGCAATCCTGTACATTTATAATAATAACGGTACAAGAGGCGGTAATAAGCCAACTACCGAGTCGAAGATGGCTGCGTTATCTGATAGCTCGTGAATAAAGCCGATAATTTACATACATCCATCATAGACTCTGCCTTAAAATATGAGTAGAGAATGACCCTGGGGTCGGTGACCTGGCGGTCTAGGGGTAAGGTGTCAGACTTCTATGCTGGCGGCCGGGGTTCAATACTCGGTTCCGGCACAGATTTATCTGATTACCAAACCCTTCCTTCACCTATGACAAGACATCTTGGGAATGTGGGGAATGCCAAGCCTCCACCGTGGTTCGGATTCCACGTTAAACTGTAGGTCCTTCATTTCATCTCACAATCACCCTACCTACAATCACCCTACCACTACACATTAGCGTAAGTGCGTATAACCCGAACGAGTAGTAAGACGTGGTGCTAATAATAATAATAATAATGACCCTGGACACGGGACAACTCCTGGATAGCTCAGTGGTAGAGCATTGGTGTACTAAGCCAAAGGTCCCAGGTTCGATTCCTTTGTCCATGTTTCATTTTTAAATTTTCAGAATATGATATCTAGATGGAGAATTCCTCTCTAAAAGTACAAATAATAGCTTCGGCTATTTGATTCTTGGGTGGCTTTTCCTAAATGTTTTACCATTCTCCCTTCACACAAATACAAATATAGGCCTACTTCCTCTAAATTCAACCATCACTAATACAGTAGCATAATTAGTAGAAACCTATAGGATGTAAAAGTGAAGAAGGTAGATCCTTTTTGTTTGTGCATACAAGTTGAGTAGTCACTGTCTAGTCCAAGAAACCATTAATAATTAAACTCTTAATGTTTCTCTTTTTCACACATCCATCAACAACACTTGCTCACATCTTACATGGCCTACTCCTTCCTTTTGATCCACACACTCTACCTTCATATATTCACTTCTTCACTTAATTTACACTCATCCTCCTAACATGCCCAAATCAACAATTGATGTAAGACACTTCTTTCACATTGACTTATTTGATTCCCTTTCAAACCGCACCCCTTCAACACCCATTTGTTACTGACTTTGTCCATACAAGTTTTTCCACATACATCTCATATCTCATTCCAACTACATTCACCTTGTTCTTGTGTTTTTCCTGCCAAACTCACACTTCACATCCATAAAATAATGTTGTCATTAGAACATTTTAATATACTGCCATCATTGCCTCTTTCACTACTTCATTATTTGCAATAGTCCACATCCAACTACTCTCCTTAATGCATTCACCTTTCTGTTGATTTCACCATCAATTATTCCATTTTTAAAGAACATTCTGCCCAGATACACAAAATCATTTACTTGCTCTAACAGTTTTCCATTTATACTAAGTTTACATTCATTTCCAGATCAGTCCATATACAATATTATCACCTTAGTTTTGGAAACATTTATGCAAAGATCCATTCTGTCTGTCATCACATTCAAACGATTTAATACATTCTGCAAGCTTCTTTCATTCTCAGCCATAAATACTGTGTCATCTGTATATAGCTGCACTCCCACATTCATATTGTCCATTTGTACACCAACTGCTTCCTCAAAAGCATCCCTCATACACTTATCCATGGATACATTAAACAACCCAGTATACATAACACAACCTTGTCTAACATCCTACTCAATTTCCAAACCATTTGCTCAAAGCTCCATTCACCCTATTGCAAGCTTTACTTACATAATACAACACCATAATTGCATTTACTAATCATTCATCCACACCATAGTCTCAGAACATTTCATAACATACCTTCTCTTCATCTGATCGTATGCTTTCTTCAGATCAACAAATGCACAATAAACGTTCTTCCTTACTGCCTTAAATTTCTCACCCATTTGTTGCAATGTAAACATCTGGCCAACACAACCTATAACTGGCATGAAACCACATTGCACATCCTAAATCTTGTTCACATTTTTTCACACACCTTCTCAATTAAAACTTTGCCTGAATACTCAACAAAATGATTGCCCTATGATTCTTACATTTACTCTTACTAACATTGCCTTTGTACAAAGGAACGATGACAGCATCCTTCCTTCCTCACTAACTTGTTTCTACAAACTTTTATCCATGCCGAATAACTTTGTTTTTAGTTTAATACTACTCCCATACTTGATTGTGATTGGCTGAATGCAAGTCAAATTAACTACATATATTTCTAATAGATATACAATGGCCATTTACTTCCAACATTCGGGTCTGACGATTTTGATATCCCAAGTGGCTTGTTGGTGCTATTGTAGACAGACTATTGTGGGTTTGTGTCCTACTAGTGGTACAATTGATTGTAAACAAGCCATCCTGAGTATTCACAAATGTTGTGGGTCTTTGCAAAATACAGACTGTAGGCTGATTTTCAAGCAGGCCTAAATTTGATCAAAGTTTACCCACTCAAACATTTAAAAACATTTGTTCAAATGATTATTTTGAGAAAGATTACCAATAATTTTTTATGATTTAATATGAGATAAGATTTGGACAAGAAAAAGTGATAATTATTTATTAGTTATTAAGTTTAAAAAAATTGTGAATCAATATTAAGAAATAAATTATCATAAACAGAAATGAAAAAAACAGATTGAAGAAAAATATGACACATCTAAAATGACATAGTAAAAATTAAAAAAACTTTTAATTAATTTTATAACAGTAATAAAACTAAATAGCCCAAGTAAAATAAAAATGAATAAGTTTTTTAGCACTGTGGCTTACTACCCTTTCAGGTTGTACGCCAATGCACTAATTACTCTAATGTGTTAAGAATGAGGTAGGTTGAATTTAGAGGAAGTGTACCTGCATCTGTATGGAGGGAGAGTGGAAAACCACTTATGAAAATCCATTCTCCATACACTCGACCAGAATTTGAACCCCGATCTTCTCATCATTGGCAGTTTTGTCTTTTGCGAGAGTGACCCCTTAGAGTTAACATCATGCAGCCACCAAAGCAATATGAATAAGTTAAACTTATTGTTTACTATCCACAGAATGTATTATTTCATATAGCCTTAACCCATGTGATTTATTCAAATAATTTTATGTATTAAATTATATATTTATTTATAAGTTTAAATAATTCATTTTTCTTTTACTTATTTCATTTTATTACTATTATAAAAACCCTTTCACATTGTCTTTGTATTGAAAGTTTTTTAATTTGTTTTATGTAATTTTAACCTGTTTTAATAATTTCCGATTTCTAATATTTTTTTCTGAATGTTGATTCACAATTTTTGTAGCCTTAACACCAAACTAATAAACATTACATTTTCTTATATAAGTCTTATCTCATATTAATTACTTTCTTTATGTCGATTGTTTTTAGAATGTTTTGTGAGTGATTTAACATAATTATAATGTTTGTATGTTTACAGGGACTAACGCATCTCATCAAATTGCAGCTGCAAATTGCTGCTGTAATTTGGCTTTAGGTGGTGACACTTACTGTCGAAGAGTAACTAAAGCGGCGGCACCATACCTTATTTCACATCTAGAGAGTCTTAACAATTTAATGTTGGTGAGAAACTCAATATTGATACTTGTCTATGTTTAAAGTTCAAATTTTGATCGTCAACAAGTTTTTAATTTGTCTTGAACATTTTACAGGAAACTTGTGCTTGGACTATTGGCAACTTGGCATGTGGAGACCAGAAATCTTGGACTATCCTACATGCCCAAGGAGCTCTCCATAAGTTATTAAACTTGTTAAAGTCAGCCGATCAAAATATAGTGTGTGCTGCTATTTATGCACTTACTCGTTATGTCAATGCTGGATTTAACTTTCTTTCGTGAGTGTTGTATCCATCTTCTTCTTTTTTTTTAACATTAGCTAGTAATATGAATTACATGTGTCAAAAGGTAAATGGGTCAGCAGTTTGTTTGAAATTAATAGTTAAAATAATGTCCTCTAGGCCTAATTGGTTAATTGGTGGCTCAGATCCATGCTGAGGATGAAACTATCTTTAAAAGAAAGGGGGGATCAGTCAAAACGATATACATCTTAATGTACAGCTATTTTATTTCTCATATGAGTATATTTTCAAATTATTTTGATATTTGGGATTAGACGGGGTTTTTAGCTTTGTGTATTACTACTTGTGCTGGCTATGCATATTTTAATAATGCTAACGGCTAGGAATTAGAAAGATAAAATTTAGAAGAAATCTTGCTCACCAAAATGTAAAAAAACCTTTTACAGTCTAAAGTTGTATGTAAGTTTGAACTTTGAACCAACAAGATTCTAGCTCAAGAGATTGGTAATCCTATTTCAGATAGACCTATGCTGAACATCTCTTGTTAGATTAATTATTGATAAGGTTCACAATGTGAATGTTTTAAAGTTTATCCACAAGGTTGCATATCAAAATTTAATTTTAAAGGTTTCTCGTGATACATTGTGACATGAATGTATTTTTTTCACTTTGCTACCCATTTGGTCAATACAGATTCTATCAATACTAATAGGTCAAGGATAAGGTAGGTATTATTTAGAGGAAATATACCCACATCTGTGTGGAAGTAAACCTTAGCACCGTTTGTGAAAAAACACCCTCAGTACACCCATCCAGGATGGATATCAAACACCAACCTCCTCAACAACGGTAAATCAAATCTAAACTCAAATAAATACATCTATTTTTGTTTTAGGCCAGAAGAACGAAGAACACTTTCCACCTGCACCCACAATCTTCTTTCAAGGGAACAGGAATCTCATTGGCTGATCTTCCTACTTTCTTGTTGTGTTGAATGTACATACATTTTTCTAGATAACTATGTCACATCTCAGGCACTAAAACTTTTGTATCAACATATAAATATAGATGATACTAAACCACAACTGACAAGTACAACAGCTTTGATCAGAATTATAGGCAACTTAGTTAGTGAAGAGTCGGGCAGGAGTGCTATGGAAATAATATTGACTTTCAAAAGTGATCCAAACATGGTCATGTCTCTGTTTGAACACCTCTTAATGTCACCATACTCACATGTTCAGAAAGAATCATTGTGGCTGCTTGGTAATCTCTTATGCCATCCTAGTGGAGAAGTTTGCTCTAAAATTGAAGAATGTGAACTGAAGGACACAATTAATCTACATTTTAATGACACTTTTTGCAAGCTGGCTGAAACTATTAATTATTAGTTTATAGCAGTGGTTCCCATACTTTTTAATTGTTTACCACCCCAACCATTTCTGTAAATTGGATTACCACCTAGATAATACTAAATATTTACTATTTCAGTACATTTTTAGTGGTACCCATGGATCTAATAACACAGACTGCATGGCTGCATCGACTATCTGAGCTTGAATCAGTGTTGCTACCTCTCCAATCGCTATTTAAATCGGTTTTACTGTTGGTTGTACTTGTTTCAAATATATTTATAAGGTTTGATGAGGCTCTATATTTTTACAACTTTAATGTACTTGTTTTGTTTGGCTTTTCACGGTGTACCACCGGAAATAATTGTGCTTACCGTAGTTTGGGAACCCCTAGTTTAGATTATTATTAATATCATCATCATTATCACGTCTTACTACTCATTTAGGTTATACGCACTAACATGAATGTGTAATGGTAGGGTGATTGTGAGATGAAATGGAGGATTTACAGTTTAACTTGGAATCCGAACCACGGTGGAGGCCTGGCATTCCCCACATTCACAAGTTGTGATTAATGCATGTCTTGGCAGAGGTGAAGGAAGGGTTAAGCAATCAGATAAATCTATGCCGGGATTGAGGATTGAACCCCAGACCCCCAGCACAGAAATCTGACACCTTATTCCTAGACCACCAGGTCACCAACCGCTGGTTTAAATAATAAACCTGGATGTAAACGATGACAGGGTTGGATACACGGATGTTCTCGTATTACCTAGAAATTTCATGATTCTGTCACAGCTGCATTAAGGTTGTTTATTTCACATCGATTTGCTGCCTACAAAGGCAGATTTTGGGATAGTTCTTTTAATTAATAATCACATCATTCACCTTAAAATAAAATGTATCATTAGTTTTGGTTTCCTCTTTTAGGAAGTTCTAATAAAATGAAACCTAGGCCGAGGTATTGGGTGGCAACGATAGATTTTCTTAGAGAGGCAGCTACTATCTCTTTATACAGTCGCAGCAATGTAAAGTGTTAGCTGTATTCTTTTCTTTATGAAATAAATATTATGTTTGTTGCCTTTTATATAATTCTATTCCTTTTTTCTGTACCTTCTTTCATATATAGTTACCTTATAGCCCAGGAACTTTAACATAAAACCGTGAAAAAATATGGTCAAGCTGAAAATTTGAATTTTGGTCCTATTTGGTATGCTGAACAACATTGAAACTCCCCTGAAAACCTATGTGCGCTACCCTGTTTTTAGAGCAAAAACAATGCAAGTGCCAAAATTCTGACATTTTTTTCTGTATAACTATGTGGGTCGGTCTTCTTTTGTTAAATAGAGATCACTATGGCCAATTTGCACAAATAAGCTATCATAGCTGTATTTAAGGGAATTGAGATGGGGAGACTACCTAATTTCGGGAATAAACAATGTAAGTCGCAGATAAGCTTTGATAAAATTTTCACAGACTTTTGGGTTGTTACAAAAACCATTTCCCTAACTGCTTTTACTATATACTAACATAAATGAACACAACTTCAAATAAACATATTATAAATACTTTTGGAGGACACCTACTTTTGAACAAAAAAAAACAGGCAGTTGATTATTTAATATTTACATAACCCCCGAGTTATTGTGAATGATGATCATACAGTGTTTGGTTGAGTGTCTTGAACTGAGATGAGAAATCAAGTTATCATTTATAAAATGTAAAACAATATGTTGGCATTTACTTTAATAATACTTTAAAAATGGTTCATCCTAGTTTCACAGTCCAATCCTCAAATCTCTTCATCCTCCTCGTCTAGTTTAGTTGAATAACTTGATGTATTCATACAGGTGGTTTCATAACACTGGCCACACATAATGGAGCAAAACAGACCAGTACATCTGCACTCACACTTTTGTGTTGCACAGTCACCCCTGCAGTTACATAAGGTTAAGTGCAGAATGCTCTCTGGCGCAGGAGGCAAGTTTGTCGCACTGAAAAAATAGGGTCGCTAGAGATTCTCCATCCGAGTCAGTGGCATTCAGTGATCGTCCTAGCCATTCTTGCACCTGAAAAAATACATCTGTAGAGGAAATAATTGATTACTTTATATGTGGCATATGAAGCGTTATCGTAAATTGTTAGTGATTAAAATTCAACCTTCTAAATTATTTTTTCATCTGGAGATATATCATGAGACTGTTGATAAATTGCAGCACTTGTTGGAGGAATATTGGCAAGCTCAAAGGAGGATGTAACTTTTGTCATGCGAAATTGCAACCAAATATGTGCACACGCAGATAATTCAATGTGGTATACTTGTCCACCTGCTGATGTGATATTATTTATATTAGCTTATTGCTGGTTGAATATTCTCACTGTACTTTACAACTCTTCATTTTGTTGTAGAATATGTCATATTGTTCTTTTCCATTTTTAATATTGCAGATATTGCGTCACAGCCACTGAAAGCATGTGCAAAATGAATTCATTCCTTAAGATAACCTATTTCTGCTTGTATCTTCACCATTCTTTAACATTTCCCTATGGCATTACCAGTGGTAGGACTGAGAAATGTAATCTGGGTTGCCGTTATTGCTCGTGCAATAAACATAGCTAGTTCATCAGTATCTGTTCCAATGACAGTCACGCTTTTCCCAGCTTCTTTGTGAGCAAGGGCGATTTCAACTTACGGTGTGTCAGCTCTAGCTTGAAGTACAGAAATTTCTGCATTCCTGAATGAAAAAGCGAGCATTTGAATTAGGTTTGTTTGTCTGCTTGTCGAGATGTTACCATGGTACTACATTCAAAAACCACTTCACCAATTAGTTTATTGAGGGATTGGTGTTTCTGTTCCCCCTTCGTAGTACTTCCAGCCAGGTAGTTATCGAAAATGACTGTCGGTGAAGGGAAATACATATGTACAAAGGTGACATATGCAGCTAAACTCTGGCCAAACGCTGTGGGGCGAGCCCAGGTTACAGTGTGTAGTAAGTATCTACTGTCCACAATTGTTGATGTTTCTTCATTTTTGTTTGTATCCAATTCTGGAGTGACTGATGCAAAGAGAGCTGTATAGCAGACTTATTGGTTTTCATCATGGTTATCTCATTAAATAGAGATGGAGGTTTGGATTCAATTCATAGTTTAGGTATGATATCAAATTTGGGTCAGATCTCATGCACAATACACGCATGAATAACATATGTGATTTGATTAGTACGGTTTGATTGCGCATCACATTGCCAAACATTTTTCCTACAATGTTGTTGATATCAGTTGCTCCTACAGCCTCTGCATTATACGCAAAAAGTAAAGTAAAGGTCCATAGTAAGCTCACTCTTTTAAGAGTGCTGGCTACAAAACGTTAACATATATTATAACACATTCATTTCACAATACAAATTACCATTTATATATATTTTAAAAATACACTCTTTGAAAATTGCAGTTACTGAATCACCTGCATACTTCATGCAAATTTATAGGCTGAAGCGAACCAAAGTTGTTGGCAAGTCCATCTCGACATGTATTACTCGCAACACTCAGCCCATTCAGGCCCTTCTTTCTGACTGTCACATGTTATCTCTCTCTCCAGTAGAACCATATATCACACACACTATACTCATACTAAAATTGCACACAATTCAATTCCTTTTTCATACAGAGAACACTCAACGAACACATGCAAAACACACCCTTCATGTAGTGATAACTTGTGTATGATGCACTGGCAGTGGCACTTGCCTGTGCCTGCTTGTTCGAGGTCACCAGAACCCTTCCGACAAACAACACAACTAATGTGGATTCAAAGTTAAGTGTTACCGATCTGATAGGCCCTCAGGGGAGAAAAACAGGTATTAAACGTTTTATTCCTCATTTGTGTTGTCTTTATGTGTTTGATATGATGGTATTCTCTGATTTTTCCCAATATGCATTCATATATTTTATTTTTTTTGTGAAATATTAAACATTTTATAGCTTATGAGAGTGAAGTAGGTTACATGAGTATGTACACACTACTAGGTGGTATAATTGCTGCATATTTTCTTGCGTAAGAAAAGAATGTGCTATTTATCTGTGTCTTATGTAATTTAAGCAAAACAAAATGGTACTCTTTCCATACCACATATTATAAAATGTGACTAATATGCTTTACTTGTGCAAATTGGCCATTGTACTCTGTATTAAACTAAAGGGAACTGACCCACATAGTTCTAAACAAAAATATGTGGGGGGAAGCGCACATAGAATTTTAGGGGAGCTTCAGTATGTTGTTCAGCATACCATATAGGATCGAAATCCAAATTTTCAGCCTTACCATATTTTGTTCGCACATTTGGCACTAGTAACTCGAAAGTTCATTGCTGCACTTATAAAAGTATGCCCCTATCTCAAGCTAGTTCTATCCAGTCCCATTCAATACATCTTATCTCTTTCAGGTCTATTCTAATGTTATGCCATCAATTTAGTACATGAATATTGAAGCTCAGGACATTGAAATCATTTATAGGTTACTGTTTTAATCACATCAAGTATCATATTTGTAAATTTTAAAAATGACACCTGGATACAAATGAAACCCAGGACATTTGGCTTAGCACGCCTATGCTCTACCACCAAGCTATCCAGGATTAGTCCTGTGGTTAGGGTCATTCTTAACTCATAGTTTCAGGCAGAGTTTGTTATAGACATGTGGAAATCATAGGAAAAAATTAAGTTATCATTGATACCACAACCACGGGCTTTTGTGTTTATCCTCTAAAGTCTAGTTTTACCATCCTTAGATAATGTTCAGAAACCTTTTATCCTTAAAACAATCATGCAATAAGAAAGATTGAGCACTGTTATTTAGGGAAAAACACCCTTGTTAAGGCCTACAAGTGGTTGCTCGATTTTTGTTAGTGTAAACCGAGACAAAAAATATTTAAGTATTACCATTTTATTTCAATTCTTATGATACATTATATAAATTTATTTTGCCCTTTACAACAAAAAAACAAAAAAAAAACAGCATAAAAAATTTAGTATAATAAAAGATAAGCAAATTTAAAAGCTTACCTATATTTGCGATAAGATTTTGCCTCCTTCATCTTGCAATGTATTTTTGATATGCTTAGACTTTTAACACTGTAAATTAAATTTAATATAGAAATAAATTTCTGAACCACGAAACAAACATATCCTTGCATTTACACTTACGATTTCTCAATGATGCAATGATATATAAATTTAAAAAAAATGTAATCACTAAACTTATAGAATAGATGAGACTTTCCCAAATTGTCTTACACTTATGCATACCAACCCAAAAAAAAAAATGTTAATAGGCCTCCTACATCACTGATTGTGGGGTAAAAGAAAACAAAATAAAAAAAGTTAAAAAACCAGGACAATCTTGTGTCCTTAAGTGGTCTTACAGGACACTGGGACTATCATCTAAAAACCGAGACAATCCCAAAAAACTGGAATGTCTGTCAACCCTATCTACATACCTCTCTCACCTTCATACAAAACCAGTTGAGCACATGCCCATAAATATAATTAATAATTTTTAATTCTGATATGAAGCCACAATTGCTGATATTATGGTTGTATCTTATTTGTCACCCAAGCTTAGATATTTATTAGTGCACTCTTTATTGATACAAGTCTGGCTTACATAGATAATTACTTTCAAAACCTTTTTAAAAATAAAATACACATTTTTAATCAAAATTACCCACTAATCTGATAGTTAAAACTAGAGTTGGTTTTACTATATTATTTTATCATTCTGTATCTTTTTTTAATTATGAAACTTGATTTTAATCTGAATCTTGAGAAAACTTACATTCAGATAAGTGTTAAGCTAATAAGTCTGTGATCTGCTTGTTTTAAGTTTTTCCTATAATTGTGTTGGAACCCGATAACAAATAAGTGGTTTTTGAAATTTATAAAAAAAAATAGCTAGAGATGTTAAAACAAATGTTTATTCTTGACTTCTCAAATTTTAAATATCCCAAGTATTGGAGAAAATCATTTCAAGTCGAAACAAAATTACACATCCTGAAGTTTTATGGTCACGTAAATAAATAACCTTCACTTATGAGCATGTGGACAAAGCCGTCAGTAATGTCTTGCTTGCCGGTATCCAGGAGGCTTAGGTTCTATTCTTGGTCAATTATCTTGAGGTTTTTTTTCTTAATGATTCTCCACTTTCCATTTAAGCAAATGTAGACACACTACTTCTAGATTCTATCAACCTCTTTTGTATCTCTTTCATTCACATATGTGGATAGCCCTAACAAGTAATTAGACACCGTAGTTCATTCGGCCATTGAAGTGGGTACACTCATTTAACTTTAGTGTGAAGGTATTACTTGTTATAGACACCCTCTAATGTTGCGAATAATGTCAACAAGGACTATTAGTACTTCATTTGTTTGTTTATGTTATGCAGAAAATCTCTTTGGTAGAGTTTTTTTCTGCATCTTGCAAACTCTTTAAAACTTAGCATCTTGTTAAACTTTATGTTGTGTAGCCAGTCAGCTCACATTGCAAGTACTTGGTACTTGTTACCTAATCAGCTCTAAACTGATTGGGTTTCATTTTAGTGAAGTTTGTTTTCAAATATAAAATCCAGTGTCTTTGTTTGGCTTGAGTTATTACCTTATGTGAATCCTGGTTACATACTAGTTTCTTTACGTTATGTGAGCTTTAAGTTGATTGTGATCCCGGAATGAACATAACCCCAACTATTAAGTTATATTTTGATGTTGTACAACTGGGCCTGAAAAAGTTCATTCTTTAACAAACTTATTCAATCAGCATTCCAATGCATATTATAAATCATACATACTGTCTTCCTTTATTTTTGACATTGTTGAGTCTTGATTTTTATGGAGGCTTTACACTATATTATACTTTGTAATTCTACGAGAAGTGTGCTAATGAGTGTCTTATACAAAAAAATATTATTAGGCCTTGAGTTTGTTTTTAAACTTTATTCTTGGGAAAAAATTCCGTTGTATCTGCTAAAATATCAATTTTTAGTGGTGTGCCAAGTCCATGTTTTCAATTTGAATCAAATATACAAAATATTCTTGAAACTGAATATTTTCTTATAGTTGTTTTATAATAGGACAAATATTATACTGTGGTTATTTAAATGAATAGGTGTTTTATGCTAGGAAAAATATAATACTGTGGTTATTTAAATTACTGTAATAAAATTACATTGAAAATTTTGTTGTACATTTGTTTGTAATATTTCATGTTTCTCTGACAAATAAAGTTACTATCCCAGCATGCATTGCAATTTCTTCAGAATTTTTTCATATAAATGTTAATTTCTAATGTACAAAACAGCTCAGAATGGCTATAATTGAACAGATACGGAATATTCTAGCTGTCAATATTTGTATTGGCAAAGCTTCGAAGCAAAGTCAAAGCTGATGTTTGTTTCAAAGCCAAGTCAAAGCTTCGCACGCCCTTATCAATTTTGTGGTTCTTATCACAACTTTCATAAACCTCATTTATACTATTCAACAAATTTAGAAATCATTAATACTGTTATTTTGAATTTATTAAATCATCTTAAAAATGAGACAAACCTAGTAAAATAATTTCTTATTTTTCATCATATAACAACATTTGGTTGTAACTTATTTAAGTAGGTTTAAAACATGATATTTAAATATTCTGAAGTCATAAAATTAGTAACATTAAATGGAAAAGGCATTTTATCATTGGAAATTAACAAAGTCAAGAGTTTTATTTTATTTAATGATTCTATAAATATACCAAAAAATTAGTTATTACATTTCATACTTAAAGTAGAAGAAATTTTAACTACTTATAAATCCACAAATGAAATAAAGTGCCTAAAACCAATTCTTGAATTATCAAAATTGTTACTAATAATCATTTTTGACCATACTGTTGGAGTAAATGTGTTAATGCTTTATGCATTCATATCTGAACAATTCTATTTATTGTACTGCCCTGATCCTAAAAAATGAATAATCTTAATTGAGCTGAGTTTTGTTTCTAGTATTGAAGGTGGCTGTAACAAATTGCTCCATTTCGCATATTTATATTTCTACCTAGTTTTAAATCTTTTGTTTATATGATTGTTTGTTGTGTGCACATAATATCTGCTACATTAATATTTTAAAACAAGTTTTAAGAATAAATAGGGTAGGTCTGCAAATAAATATGACTTATTTTGCCTAAGACATAAAACAAACAATGATATTCTGCTTAGGCACAAAGTAAAAGACTTAAACAAAGAAGGTACTGAATAGAATTTAACGCCTATATCTTTTGCGAGCCTTGCGGAATATTTTCGTTGTACTGGAGTTTCTGTCTTCACTTTGTCCAGAGGAAACGACATCATCTACACAAGGAACTCTCAAGATGTTAAAGTAGAAGGATCCCATGGTGTCTGCTGTTGCCCTTCTAGTGGCCTTAAGACATTCATACAGTCTGCGGTCACACTCGCAATGAGATCTGCACATAATAAAAACATGTATTCAGATGATGTACACTTAGTTTAAATAACCTTGGTAATTACACATATTAGAAACCAAAGTATATTGTTTTTAGGCATCAAAACTATTGAACCGAAATGTACATAGTGTTGAATATCGAAACATTCACAATAATGTATGGCACCAAATATTTTTAGTACAACCCGCTCTCAATTTAATCCAATTTAATATACATGGTCATTTGTTTATAATGGGTTCTCAAAGTTTTTAACTAGTGCCAATCCTCAAATTAAATATAGGTGACAAACTCATGTGTGTTTGAGTAGCATAAAAAATATTACATGAATATTTAATGGGTCTTAGTAGGATAGTTTTGAAATTTTAATCTAAACATTGATTAATATTTATACTAATTTAAATGGGTAAAATATATTTTGAATAATACTTATCAACAAAATAACAAAAAAAAAGTTTTAATCTAAGTGTGTGTGTGTGTGTTTGTGTGTGTCAAGCTCTATGGCTTAGCACTTGTAGAGTAAACATCAAACACGTTTTGATTTAAAGGTCGGGTTAACACATTTTATTCATTAGTATGGTTCTTGAACTTTCTTCATATGTCAGGTATTTTTATTAAAACTTTTTTCCCCCCCATTTTATATTCTAAATCAACTAACTGTTACTCGCCTCGGTGGCGTAGTTGGCTAACGCGCTTGTCGTGTTGAGCTCGCCTGCTGAGGACGGGGAGATTGAGGTTCGAATCTCGGTCGGGTGAACTGAGGGTGGTTTTTCCTAAATGGTTTTCCACTCTCCCTCCACGCAATTGCGGGTTCACTTCCTCTAATTCAACCTTCCCAATTCCTAACCCATTAGAGTAATTAGTACTTAAAGCGTATAACCCGAACAGGTAGTAAGACGCGGTGCTAAATATTATTATTATTAACTAACTGTTACAGGCCACACTTTGGAAACACTTAGTTAAAAATCACACACTGATAAATGTTTGTGCATGCAGGCGGCAGTGCTAATGTTGCTGGTAATTTCTCGTAAACCATTTTAGTGATAGTGATATTTTTTTCCTCTTGTGATTATTAACACTTTTAGTTTTCCTAGAATTTTTTTTTATAATTTCAATTTTCATATCTTTGGTAACATTTTGTCTTTATTATTTTTACTATATCTACAAATAAATACAACTTATAATAAATTACATTGCATCTCTTTTCCTAACCTATATCTTTTCACGTTATTTCTTGTGGTAAAATTATGTTGGATATATATTCAAACATTTTCCATAACATAACCACCTTGTAAATCCTGAACTAACATTACAAAGGTTTAAAGCAATTTATTTTAAAATACAACAGCTACAGTAACATTCTAATAGGAAAAAAACTTGAAGGAAATACACATTTTTTGTGGTTATATGTGAAAAAAATTATTAACTTAAAACACTCCAAAATGTTCCTTCATATATAAATTAGTTTATTTTGTATCCATTTTCAACACTTTTAACATATTAATATTCACGTTAAATTGGAACTTGGCATCATCATTTGTCATCCTTGGAAATAATTTTAAATATCGATAAAAAAAATTATACCAATATTCTGTTAGCACTGTTTAATGGAAGAAACCAGGTAAAAACTTACTTGGTGTAAAAGTCTGTGTTCTTGAGATCATATCTTGAATCATGTGCTCGCACCTTGACCGGGCATATGTCGTGACTACGACAACACTTGTCTATCTTTGTCTCGGAACCCAAGTCATGGTAGTTTTGTGCGAGGTCTCCCAGACCACACCACTTGGTTCCTAAAGTTAAAAAGTACATTAAGCTTTATGCACAATACAAAATTAGTTTATTAGTACAGGTAATGCAATAAATTTACTAAATGTACAGAAAAACAAATAAAAATAACATATTAAGACTGCAGCACCTTGTTTTGCATAGATAATCAAAAACGTATATTTAAAAAAAACATAATTCAGTGTAGTCTTGATAGTTTGAGGTAAATTAGACTGTGACAACTTTGAATTACAGAAAACTTAAGGCTGCATGTAATAGTATTAAATTATCAGAGAAGGGTAGTTGAGAGTTAAAGAACACACAGAAAAAAGTCATTATACAAAAGACAAAACAAAATTTGTGAAAAACTAGCGAATACACGTTACGGTGGCTACAATAGGAGCGGACTGTAAGTAATGTACACACATTTGACACAGGTGATAGTAAGTTAATATTACTGAAGTTGTAACTTACGGTTCTATTTATAGACACAAAGGGGCAGAAGGAGGGATCATTTCTCTTTAACCAATTATCAACTGACGCTCCACATTTCACAACATATTTTTTCTATGGTTGACCAGCTCAGATTAAACAGAATCTCAAGACTACCGGTACTGTATTTTTATTGGTAATCCAATAAAATTTCTTAGATCTATGAAAATATTTCAAATACACTTAAGACTGATGCCTTGTTTTTCAAAGATAAATTTATAAAAATAAATATATAACATTTCTATAATAAACTATACAAGAATGTTTAAAGGATGACAACATTGGAATGATATTAACATAAGTGAACACATTAATTTGAGGGAAAATTCATCAAATTCCTTATTGTTTAGTTCTATTCAAATAGAATATGATATTTTTGAAAGACATAAAAATTTGCAAATTATGAAACTAGAGCCTAGTATTCTCACATTAAAACAAATTCCTTAGCACTTAAAACATTTTGGTTACTACCACAACATATCTAATTTTATAGGGTACCCTAATTACTTGATAAATTTTTATTTAATGCCTCCAACTGTGACTTAAATTAAGAATGTTTAGTACATGGAGGAGGCCCCCAACAATGCTGCGTCCATTAAAGACTTCAGATTATCTTAAACACATTAATGAATGTTGATGAGGTTTCTATTCTTACACTAAATAAAATGTACTCAACAGCATATTTTATATTTAATTGCATCCCAATTAGTACTCAAATAGATCATTGATGTTTAAAGTCATCGTGATCTTTGAAACTGGTTTTAATCAGCCAATTTATTATAGTTGGACCAGTGCTTGCAAACAATTGCCAAGGTGGTCATCAGTAATTCAAAATTATATGATATCTTTATTTGATTATGTTCATGGGTGAAAACAATGCATTAATAGGTGGCTCTCAAACCTTGTTACTCAAACAAAGCAGATGGGCATTTTGTAAATGCTAATTGAATTATCAGTCCCTGTCGAACACACATATCACATGGGGGGGGAGGGATATGGTGCACGCAGGTACCACATTGAGAATCACTTTGCATTAAAAGACTCTCAAAAGGTCAGCAACTAACACCAATTCCTGTGCATATTTAACCAATGCAATGAATTCACTAGTGTAATCTTAAAAAAATAAGTTCCTTTTAGCAATTGGTTAATGGTGAATTTAGGTTTAAGGGGGGTCGAGTCTCCCCTCTTCCTCCAACCTTAGGGGGGAAAAAAGATTGAGTAATTTATTGCCCTGCAAATCATAATCAAGGAAATGTTAGGATGATTAGGTATAATTAATAATAAATGGTACAACACAATTGTATATATTTACTTATTTAGTTTACGTATTGTAATAAGAACATAGTTTTTAAAATTCTTATCAGTAAACTATCCTAATATAACGTTTCTTCAAATTTAAAAAAAATCCAATGAAACACTTTTCAGACACAAACGTTGAACAAAATTTTCAAAAATCACTAGTCTCAAATGATTTATTTTTTTCTTAGATAAAGAAGGTGTCGACGGGTCAAGAAAAAGTCAAGATATGAAAACAATGGGCAAAAAAAGTCAAGATATTAACACAGCGGTTGAGAAAGTCAAGAAAAATATCAAAATTTGTGTTGTAAAGTTTAAAAATAATCTATTTCTATTCACACAAGACTTGATGGAAAATTCATGAAGTTCTTTGTACCCTCTTATATATTCTAGGACTTCTCCACTAAAATTTTATATTAGTTGAGTTGGAAAGTTTAAATTCATCAAACGAGCACTTATAATGATTCTATTTCATTATAAATATGTGAAAGCTGTTAAAAGAAGTCCACCAGCATCAACAAATTTCTGCAAGGTAAAATTGGACGTAGTAGAAAATCTGTTGGTAGAAAAGTTGGAATTTATATTATCAGTTGCCTTTGAATTTGAGCCATTTTAATAAAGTTTCAATTGAATGATGCTCTTCTCCCATTTTTGTATCAAAGACTACACATTTTGATGTACTGTACGGTGTTGCATGTCACATACCTGAGAAATCTATTATGGATGATGTTAATAACCTAATGTGATTAATGAAAATAGATGTATCACATCCTAGTATTTAAGACTATATAAAGTTACTATTAGTTTTGTAGCCAGTATTTCTTGCAAAGTTCATAATGAACAAGTACTTTCTTTCAAACAAGAATGCAAGGAGTATTTGCTTTCACTTTATGAAAAACTCTTTAAAATCAAAGATTGTCAAAGGTGCTTCTTGCCTTCCTCCAGATGTTATGACAAGTGACACATTTATGAGTTTTTCGAGTTACTGTGGCCCTTGAAGAGTTTGTTTATAAATATCACATGGCACTATTATTAGTTGACACACTCAAAATAGAATACTTGTATATGTGTTTAATTTCTGATTCAAGCAGCAAGGAATGCACCATCAAAAATGTTAGAAGCCCTCAAGATTAAGAAAAATGAAGCTGATCAAAAACATACAAAAAATGAACTTCTCAAGATGCAAAAAAGAAGACTTGTGGAACAATTGAATGAAAAAGTTGTGGCATTGGCTGACAAAATAATCAATCTTAAGAACAAAATATGTAAAAGATTGGTCACCAAGATAAAGTGTTAATTAAATTATGTATTCCAATCAAAATTGTTAAAACGATTCCATGTTTTTTTGCTTGCACTTTTTTGTAAAAGCTTTCTACTTTTTTATCTTTCTATTATATTTGATTGAAAACTATGCTTATCATTATTCTTTGTTCTTAATATTGTTTTAATGTTATATTTTTGTTTTTATATATTATTAAATTTTAGGAGTGATAATGTCATTAAATTTACTTAATTATTCTCATTCATTTGTTGATCAAATTTTCAACTTAATAGTATCTCAGCGACCTGAGGTCACATAAAAGAAAAGCAACCTAGTGCTACTGGGCTTGTACTTCATCACTGAACAGATCAGATCCTCACCTGGCAGGATGCCACTGAGCACCGTGAAGCCACTGACTGTCCGTCCTCCCCTTTTTTCATCGGTGGCCTCCTGAGGCCCATCCAGTGGCGAGTTGAGACTGTCGCACTGAGACATGAGCTGAACCATCTCTTTGAAGCGTATTGTGATGTGTTGGGACAAGGGGCGCAGACTGGTCAGGAGCTCTTTTGCTTCTTCGGGTTTACTGCAACACAACAGTTTTAGGTTCATCAAACTGTTATACTTGTAAGCTAGAATTTAATCAGAGGGTATGCACTCTCATTTGCGGGAGAAGCAGTGGTAAACTATGTATTTAGACAAAACCAAAAGCAATGTAAAAATAAATTACATTTTTAGAGGAAACTCTAGCTTCAAACAAGATTTACATAACTATAATACTATGTGTTCCACAAGATGTAACAATCACTGGGGTAGAATGGTTTTAGTGAAATTTATGTTGTGCTTCCCCCCCCCCATAACTTGGGTTATCCGTGTTTAATTATACTTATTGGTTGGGATTGATGAAAGTTTAATTAAGAAAAATGTACCCACATTCTAGTGGAGAAAGAGTGGTAAACCATATAGGAAAAACTAACCTCATTACACACGGCGGGAATATTATGCTATTGGAGTTTAAAAATATATATATTTGTACGAGTATAAAATCTAAACACAATTGTTAGAAACGGCCAAAGCTACCGTGAACAGACTACTAAAGTTGACAAAGTGTACAAATTATTTGGAATTCTATGTTACTGCAATCTCAAAAACTAAATGTATGTATGTTAAGGTCTGTTATTTGGGGAAATTTAAAGCGTGAACATGCTTTAATTATTCCAGCCGTTTTCAGACAATAACTCTTAAAAATACTCCAATTCAGGCTTTGTGGTTGAGAAATTTAAATACAGACCAATTTTCATAAGCAAGGCCTTATCTGAAAGTTCGACCACTAATAATGATCAAAAGTCACTAAAATGTGTCATCCAATAGGGGCGCCCAAAGGGGTGTCAATCATCCCCCTGATATTCTGAGGTTGCACAAATATATTCGAAGTTTGAAACATTTTTCTTAGTATCTTATTTTCAAGAAACAAGTATTGCCTTAAAAAGTGTCTTTTGAGGCTTCAATTTAGTAAATTTTCCTAGGCCTTATTGACGGATATTCCATACTACCCGGTTTGCCCCCTCTGGAGAAAAATTCGACACATACCCTTGTCTTCTGGAAAAAAAGCCTTACTGGATTTAGTAATTAAAAGTTTATCAAAAGCTTCCAATAATACTTCCTTATGGATAACTGTGTAGTTTATCTTTACATTACTAAACCAAGAATGCACATACAATTGGAATATTTTTATTTCCGCCAATGTGGCAACATGAGTTCAAGTTTTCAAATAATGGGCTTACTCTGAAAATCACTGTAGATTTATTTACTTTCACTATTTAAAGGGATAACACAGCCTGAAAACATCTTCTTATGCAATTTTTCCTGCTGTTATGAGAAGTGGGGTGCATACTAAGTTTCATTTGAGGAAACTGTGTTTGCTAATTGTAAAAGTATGGTTGTAATTATCTGAATTATTTATAAGTTAGGAGGTTAGTTTGAGCTAGAAATAAATTATATTAATTTTTTTAATCAGTGCAAAATGGTGTATTAACTAAATTCGTGTTTTAGAATTATTACGAATGCATACATGAGATACTAGAGAAAGCAAGGCTGAGATGGTGTGGGCATGTAATGAGGATGAAGGAGAGGATGCCAAAGAAAATGGAGGTGAAGTATGTTGGGAAAATACCACAAGGGAGGTCAAGAAATAGATGGGAGGAGCAGATAACAAAGAGTACAAGCGAGAATAATGGAAATAATTAAAGGAGGAAGAATGGTGGAAGGATAAAGAAAGATGGAGGCATTTTACTAAAATGCCCCGGCCACAAGATGTAAACGGTTGATAATCATGATATGACCAATGCGTATAATCTGAACAGGTAGTGAGACGCAAAGCTAAAAATAAATAAATCATGTACAGTACATACCCATAAACAATAAAAAATGTTAACGCATAGTTTTAAGTTTGGTCAAAGCAGAATCTGTTAATGTAATGTATTGGTAAATAAAGTATGACTTGTCTGATAAACTTTCATTGAAATAAGTTACAATTGTCATGGTAATATAAATCAAACATGTTTATATAGTTTATGATAACTATGCGAATAAACTTCAAAACGTCTAAAACAATCCTTAATTATTTCAGAATTGTTGGTTGTGAATATTTTTTTTTTTCTCACCCCATCCTGTATTTGTTCGAATTATACGCATATATATATATATCACTGCATCTTACTACCCATTCGTGTTATACACACATAATGGTTTAGGATTTAGGGAGGTTTAATTGAGAGGAAGTGCACTCACATTTGATTGAAAGAGTGGAAAACCATTTAGGAAAAACCACCTTCAGCACACCCAACCTAGATCCAAACCCCACCAGCATTGATAAAACCAAGTATATTTGTACTAAATCTGTCAAAATCAACGCCATACCTAAAAAAAAAAGAAGATAGAGGTAGAATACGTGACTTGGCGTATTCATTTATTAAAATTGATTCTATAACTTTTTAAGCTGTCAGATAATGTTCTTGCTAGGGCTTTACGACTATTAAAAACGAGTTGTTTTTAAATATATTCATGCGCTAGTGAGTTAACTATTATTAGCGTTTTAAAATAACCCAGATAAAAAGAAAGGATAAGACTTACTTACTTAATCTATGGCATTAGGGACTCGAAAGTTCACTGACGCATTTAACAAAAGACCGCCACCTATCCCTATCTTGAGCTAATTATACCCAGTCTACCTCATTACATCCTATCCCTAACTTGATCTAGTTATATCTAGTCCACCTCATTACACCCTATCCATATCTTTATCTGATCTAGTTATATCCAGTCCACCTCATTACACCCTATCCATATCTTGATTTGATCTAGTTATACCCAGTCCACCTTATTACGCCCTCTCCCTATCTTGGGTTAGTTCTATCTATAGTCCACCTAATTACACCCTATTCCTATCTTGACTTAATTCTATCCAGTCCACTTCAATACACCCTTGCCCTATCTTGACCTAATTCTACCCAGTCCACCTTATTACACCCTCTCCATATCTTGGGTTAGTTCTATCTATAGTCTACCTCATTACACCCTATCCCTATCTTGAGCTAACTATCCAGTCCACCTCACTACACCCTATCTCTTTAAGGTACATTCTAATGTTATCCTCCCATCTTTGTCTAAACCTTACCAATGGGCTATTTCCATCGGGTTTAGCGGTCAATAACCTGAACACGGTTCTAGAATCTCCCATTTGCACTGTATGTCCTGCACACCGTAATTGTAATGTGATGAGTATATGTAGCTCATCATTATGTAACATCCTCCACTCCCCAGTAGCGTCATCTCTTTTTAGGCCAAATATCTTCCTAAGCCCCTTATTTTCGAACACCCGAAATTTATTTTCGTCATTGAGGGTAAGAGACCACGTTTCACACCCATATAGAACAACCGGTAAAATTATTGTTTTATATTTTCTGAGTTTTACATTCCTTGAAAGCAGGCGAGATGTCAACAACTTACTGACAGAGTTTGCCGACGATGCTGGTGAATTTAAAATAAATGCACCTGAAGCTAGGATGGAAAACCTTATACCTTACCCCTACGCCCATGGTCTGGTATTGAACCCCGGCTTTGTGATTCATAACTGAGCATGCTAACAAATACCAAACTTTAACCGAATTTACGTTGGATTAAAAATAAATTAAATCTTTAAAGCTGCTTTGAACTGTTTTACCCGAAGTTTTTATCTACTGTTTATTTTATACCTGTTGTTTTTTGTGTTAGGTAAGTTGGCAATCGGGTTTCCCCTGTGTGCCCAATTAGGTATATACACATTTCCTAGACCGTTATAGCACCCCATTTCAAATAACATGTTTATAATGAAATTACAATTCGATCAACTTGGCTGAGTTTTTTTAACTTCAATATTTAAGAGTATGCCAAACCCTTCTTTCATCTTTGACAAAATGTGTATTAATCACAATCTTGTGAATGTGGGGAATGCCAGGCCTCCACCGTGGTTCGGATTCCACGTTAAACTGTAGGTCCTCCATTTCATCTCGCAATCCCCTACCAATACACATTAGCGTAAGTTCGTATAACCCGAACGGGTAGTAATACGCGGTGCTGTTAATAATAATAATAATAATAATAATAATTTAAGAGTATAATTTATATTTAGAAAGTTATCTAACCATGATTTACTACCCCGTACCCGCTTGGCTGTTCTTCGCTCTTAGCTCAGCAGGGAAACTTGTACTGAAAATATGGTGTAATGAAATAACAAACATAGCATATACTACGAAAACTACGACAAGTATTTACACTGTCATTAATTTCACCTGTGTTTTGAAAAGTGATTTTTTTTTCTCTCACTGTGTCTAATTTACTACTCATTCAAGTTTCCAACTATATAAATTACGCTAGAATTTTGAGAAAATATACCCCAATTTATGTTAAAATAGAATGAGTAAATTTTTGTTAAAAACCATTCTTAGTACACCCAACCGAGATTTGAACCTCTACCTCCCCATCACCGGAGAATCCAAGCTAAGTGAGCTTGAAATTTATGTCTGGACCGCGCTCAACTTAAAGTTGACGTAACGTAGCAAAACAAACAAATTAAGTACTAAATATCCCCGATGACGTTGCTCGCAACATGATTGCCAAGCGCGTGGTACCCTTTACGTAACGTGAAAGTTCTTCCTTGGACAACTCTTAAGAGTTGAGTGAACGTCAAATTAACTGTATCATGATAGCTTTAATTTAAAAACACTAGGAGAACCTTTACGTTACTTTGCGTGAACATTAAATGAACGTTAAGTGGATCACGATCCCGGACATGAGACCACCTAGCGTGGATTAGAAAACAGTTTTTACTAGAAAAAAATAACATCCTGAAAGGCACTTTGATACAAAATCGGTCATTACATTATAGAATTTAAATAAAAGCTTACTATCTTCGGTAGCCGCAAGGTCTAGCGCACTATTCTCGTGCTAGGCTAGACTGCCGATGACCGGGAGATCAAGGTTCGAATCTCAATCGGGTGTGCCGAAGGTGGTTTTTCCAAAATTGTTTTTCACTCTCCCTCCAAGCAGATGAGGGTATACTTCCTCTAAAGATAGCCTTCTTAATCCTCAAAACCATTAGCGTAGTTAGTATATAAGCGTATAGCCCAAAGGGGTAGTAAGACGCGGTGCTAATAAAAAAACTTGAAGAAATAAAAGAAAATAATCAAAGCTATGAAGTGTTATGTAATTTAATAGGGCGGTGCTGTGAGAAAGTGAGGAAGAACCAATGTGCCTGTAAGCGAAGTACCTAATTGATTAAAGGTGAACGTCAAAAAACCCATCCAGCACTTAGTTTTAACTTCATGGTCGTGTCCTTCAATCTGAAAAACACCAATAAAGTGAAGTTCTTATGGGGGTCTAATCTCTCTCATTTTTTTTTATCAGTACGTTCAACACCAACGTAGGTTTCTGAGTGGAAGAAACTTGTTGGACAAGCAAACATAAGCCTATTTTATGGGATAAACATTTATATTATTTTACTTTACTACCAGTGTTGTCTGACACCTTAGCTTTGTCGGTAGCGTGTCTGGCCGGGTTCTATTCCCGGCATGAGCAAACATTTATCATTGGTTAAAATATTGGTTTACCCTTTCATATTGATATATTAACGGCCTGGGACTGGATGTTGTGCCTGTACTAGTCTTAATTATTATTAGCACCACGTCGTATTACCCGTTCGTGTTATACGCACTTACGCTAATGTGTAATGGTAGGGTGATTGTGAGATGAAATTAAGGACCTACAGTTTAACGTGGAATCCGAACCACGGGGGAGGCCTGGCATTCCTCACATTCACAAGATGTCTTGTCAGAGGTGAAGGAAGGGTTTGGTAATCAGATAAATCTTTGCCGGGACCGAGGATTGAACCCCGGCCGCCAGCATCGAAGTCTGACACCTTACCCTTAGACCGCCAGGTCACCGACTACTAGTCTTAAATTAGATTAGAAGGCACATGACACTATGACAGACCTAGCAAGCCGGTAATGGAAAATATATGGCTTGGATAAATAACTGACTCGGGCCACAGGCTAGAAACAGTAATATATGTAGAAAAAAAAACTATCAGGTTTATTGTATAGGCATTGAGAATATCTATATAAAGAGGCAGCTGCAGAAAACATGACTTACGTATGAATATATACAAACGATGTAATGCAATTTGTATCTGTCTAAATGTTTATTCCTTTATAAATCTGACTTTTTAATCACTTATTCTAAGAGGGTAGTTTTGAGGAAATGTGTCTACATGAGCAGGGATAAGGGACGGGAAAACCACAATAATTAATCGCATGTGGAAAAACCGCCCCAAGAACCAGTTCACTTGGCCGAGATTCGAATCTTGACCATCCCGTCACCAGAAATCCAGTATATTGCAAGCCTGATGACTCAGACCGAGTAACCACCAGTGCATGTTTTTTGTAGTTTTTTTTATGTCTGATATGAATTTGTAAACTCAAAGGGATGGAAGAGAAACAAAATGCAATAATAGTGTCCCGTTACCGACACAAAATTCAACCATAAATATTGAGATGGGGATGTAAGGAACGCAAACTAAGGTAAGTGTTTTTGCAGTTTTTAAAGCAAAACTTTTTTTTTTTGTCAAAATAAATCAAATATTTCTCCAATACAAACATAAAGTTTAATTATTTTTCACATTGTGATATAAACATTCGTTGTCATGAGCATAGTGGCATTAGATAAGAAACTTGTTATATAAAGAGAAAAAGCTGTAATTAAACTCCAGGACATCCTCAACAGCATTTGTTGACATCGCCATATGAAGAAAGTTAAACTCTATGTTTCTATTGAACCAATACTTGATTTATTTTGACCTGAGGGTACACGTGGGTTTAAGTCCCCCAAAAGGAGACGCCAAGGAATTTTTCAACATAAAAACATAATTGAGGTTTCAGGTTCTATATATTTTAGAAGACTTCGATCAGTTACTAGACCACATCGCCGATAAATTTAAAAAAAAATCCCCAATAAAACTTTATGGGACGGGGGAAGGGGTAGTACCCCCAAAACCCCGCCCCTCAGTACTGCACTGGATAAACATAATAACTTTTTATATTCTGAAAATTGAAACTTGGACATGGAGATCGAACCCGGGACTTTTGGCTTAATACCATTGAGCTATACAGGAGTCGGCTCGTGCCCAGGGCCATTCTTCACTCATATTTGCCTTTGGCTATTTGATTCTTAAATATGCAATCCCTCAGTTATAATAATTATACAAGTGACAGCAATAAGCCAATTACCGAGTCGAAATTTCTTGTCATTGACACATCCACTTACTTTGTGAGGGACAGAGGTGAGTAAGTAAGTATACATTATACCGAGGTTATTATTTTTCGTACTTTTTTTCTAATTGGGAATTTTAAGGGAACTTTATTGCGTGTCTTGGCACATCTTATGATTCTCAAGTCCTAATCCTGGATTTTAAAATGTATCTTCTATATTAAACACATATTTAATACTATAGATTATAATTGTACTTAATATATTTTAAGTATTTATGAAAATTATTCGTTGTCTTGGAAGGCGGAGGAGCTTTATCCCACCAGGCAGCTCCCTTTTGGGTGCGCCACTGCCTTTTGTCAAGGTTGTCTACTATAAATTTAGTTCTTGCGTGCTCTAAAAGATTATTCCTATCACGATCCGACTGGAATCAAGAATTTTAAGTGACGAACCAACCCAAATGTCCAGAGTTTAAATTCCTGTTCATGGCGAATCATTCAGATATATCTGAACAGTAAATACGTTGGTGCGTGTATCAAATTGAACTTTGGTCTGCAGATGAGTTCTGAATATAGAGGCTAACACTGGTAATAAAATGAACAAGTAAAAATAAAATAAATGATACGACAAAATTGTATGTTACATACCTTTTCCTATATAAATTTCGAGTTTTCAAAACATACAATGTTATTTATAGTACAAAAAAATAATCTAAATATACATTTAAAACAAAATCGTAAAAGCACGTTTTAAGAAACTTTACATTTTCAAAAAATTCAGACTTTACTAAACTACCCTTATATTACTATTTCTTAGAAAAAAAAGCATACGTCCTAATTTACTATGCAAAACATTCAACATATACAAATTTAGAACAATTTTTGAAATATTTCACACTTTTNTTAAAAAACTACCCCGGTACCTCCCCCGCCCCCCCCCCCCCTCAAAAACCTATAAGAAATATTTATAAGCGTATGGCCCGAACGGGTCGTAAGATGTAATGCTAAAAATTACTATTTATAATACAAAACATTTCCCAAATATCCAGTTCAACCAAATCGTTAGTATCTATTTAAAAAACTTATAATCTTCAAAAATCAGTCAAAAATAAACTACCCTTAATCTTAGAATTAGAATCAAATCACGATTTGGTCTCAATATTTGACCACATACCATCTAAATATCTAGTTTGAAAGAAATCTATCAAAATGTTTTGGACTTAGCCTCGGCTACTAACAGAAATGATAAGGCAATTTTTTAAGTTTTAGGCCTATAAAATTTAGGATACGTCAAAAACTATCACTATTATATTTAAATGCATACACCTCTGTATGATTAAGTAAAAAGTATAGCAATATAGGGAAGAACTTCCTGTGACAAACATCCCCTTCTACCAGCACCACTGGCATTAGATACGCATCGTACTTGGGCACCGTTGGCGAGGTATTAGGGGCTATTTTCCCATTCTATCTCCACGCAAATGCGGGTACACTTCCTTTAAATTCAACCTTCCTCATACCTAACCCATTAACGTAGTTAGTACATAAACGGATAATCCGAACAGTTAGAAAGACGTGCTAAAAAAAACTCCAGGAGTTTACCGCACCAAAATACGACGCCTGTTTCAAGCATTATTACCTACCTAAACTATGTGTTATCCGTGGGGCGGGACGGGCTCTTGAATTTAAAATAACGTACAGCTGAAAACAATCATTCCCTTTTAAATAAGAAAGGTCAACTAAAGTCTTCAGAGGATGGACGTGTCTAGACGAATAAACGACTACATAGTTGGCCGTGCCTGTGCGTCCCAAATGTGAACACCTAATTTTGAATTCAATTCACACCGCAGAAAGAGAGATAGAGAGAGATAAAAAAAAGCAACACTGAATAATTAGTATAATAGGTTGTGGCCTACTCCTTAATTGCTTGCGATATCCAACTGTGAAGAGTGGGCACTTTATAGAAACAAAGCGGCGAGCATGCAGAGCTGTCTATGATAGCATCTCAAGTCCATTTCACACCAACATATTATGCGCAGCGCACGCAAAGTACGCTATTCTTTTGTAAAGTAGTTTTCATTATTTTAAACTAATATTTTTATTCACACCTGGTGCCAACCCATACCAGCCATATAGCGCACGATAACTCGCTATATTTTTCGATTGCCAGCCGGCGATTTTTGTAAAACATCGCGCGTATTCTTTCCTAACCTCTATAAAGTTTATTATTATTATTATTATTATTATTATTATTTAGCACCGCGTCTTACTAACCGTTCGGGTTATACGCTTTCAGTACTAATTACGCTAATGGATTAGGAATTGGGAAGGTTGAATTAGAGGAAGTGAACCTGCTTTTGCGTGGAGGGAGAGTGGAAAACCATTTAGGGAAAACTACCCCTAGTTCTCCCAACCGAGATTCAAACCTCGATCTCCCCGTCCTCAGCAGTCGAGTTCAACGCAGTTAGCGCGTTAGCCAACTACGCCACCGAGGCGGGTTAAAAGCGTATAACCTGAACAGGTAAGACGTGGTGTTAAAAAAAAATCAATGTTGGTCGCAAAAAAAAATGTTCGTATTTTCTAAAAGGTTCTTCCAATGTGAATCCTACTATGGTTAGATCATGGGCTCGTTGCATAGGAGAGAGTTCTCCCGGAACAGAGGTAGACAAGACTCCTTGTGTGTCGCACGCTCTAGCGGCTCTCGGCATTTGCCTGCCAGTTCCCAATTCCCATATGGAGGCAGGGATGGTGTCTCGGCACTTGGATGCGTGCCAGCGAGGCGAGCGTGAGCCACAAGTGGGGACTAGAGGACCAAAAAAAGGTAGAACTTTGGTAGGAAGAACCAATTACAGACAATTTTATTTACGATCCAATATCTTAGTTCAGTCGGTAGCTTGTCTGTCTACTGAAATAAAGGTCCCAGGTTCGATTCCTGGCATGGCCGAAAAATGTATCATTAGTTAAATGTGGGTTTACCTTTTCACAGTGATGAATTAACGGCTGTGGACTGGATGCTGTGCTTGTTTTAGTCTTAAGTTAGATTATCAGGCATATGAAGCTAAGACAAGCCTAGCCAGCCGATAGTGGAAACTATATGGCTTGGATAAAAAAAACTGAACCAGGCCGCAGGCTGGAAACAGTAATGGATGTTGTAGGTAGTAGACATATTTATTTACGGTCAACAGTGATAACATTTTGCTCTATTATTAAGGATTATTTTATATGTATTGATATTATCTAACTAAAGTGACAACTCCATATCAAATTACTTGACGTATGCTTACGTGAAAGTAGTTCTAGTAGCTTTTTTATATCTATCAGATAAGTTTCTTCCAACAAAAATGGACTGTATCATTCAATTGCATAGGAGTAAACCTTATCTGACAGTTGTATTACCCCCCCCCCCTCCCCACTCCAGAACTTAAACTCTTAGTTCTACTAATCGTCGGCGATCTCCATGTATATCTACACAACAAGGGTAGGGATGAAGACGATACAATTAAGTGGAAATGTATCAACAATTGAGTGGATGAGTGTAACGATGGGCTGGTAAAGGGATGAAGAAAATATAATTAAGTGGAAATGTATCAACAATTGAGTGAATGAGTGTAACGATGGGCTGGTAAAGGTGATGAAGAAGATAGAATTAAGTGGAAATATATCAACAATTGAGTGGATGAGTGTAACGATGAGCTGGTAAAGGGATGAAGAAGATAGAATTAAGTGGAAATGTATCAACAATTGAGTGAATGAGTGTAACGATGGGCTGGTAAAGGGATTAAGACGATATAATTAAGTAGAAATATATCAACAATTGAGTGAATGAGTGTAACGATGGGCTGGTAAAGGGATGAAGAAGATAGAATTAAGTGGAAATGTATCAACAATTGAGTGGATGAGTGTAACGATGAGCTGGTAAAGGGATGAAGAAGATAGAATTAAGTGGAAATGTATCAACAATTGAGTGAATGAGTGTAACGATGGGCTGGTAAAGGGATTAAGACGATATAATTAAGTAGAAATATATCAACAATTGAGTGAATGAGTGTAACGATGGGCTGGTAAAGGGATGAAGAAGATAGAATTAAGTGGAAATGTATCAACAATTGAGTGGATGAGTGTAACGATGAGCTGGTAAAGGGATGAAGAAGATAAAATTAAGTGGAAATGTATCAACAATTGAGTGGATGAGTGTAAGGATGAACTGGTAAAGGTATAGAGAAGACAGAATTAGATGGAAATGTATCAACAATTGAGTGAATGAGTATCATGATTTGATGAGGCCCTATCTTTTTCCGACTTTAATTTGCTTGTTTTGCTGGCTTTTCACGGTGGACCACCAGGAATAATTATTGTACGTACTATTAGTGGTACGCTTACCACCATTTTGGGACCTCTACCATATATTAAATGTTTAGACTACTATGTAATTAGGAGTGGACTATTAACCTTTCTTTGGAGGTTATCTCATTCTTAATCTTTATTTACTACCAATAAATTTTGTTATTTAACCAATTATATTTTGAAAATTGAAAAATGACAAAATGGACACGGGAATCGAACCCGGGCCCTTCGGCTTAGTATGCTAATGCTCTAACTACTGATCTATCAAGGAATCGCCCCATACCCAGGGTCATTCTTCACTCATATTTTAACGCAGAGTCTATCATGGACGTGCGGAAATCGTCAACTACAAATGTGTGATTCGCAGTCACCTTCGACTCGGTAGTTAGCTTAATGTTGCCACTTGTACAATTATTATAATTGTAAAGAATTGTAATAATTGTACAAATGGCTGCAATAAGCCGACTACCGAGTCGAAGATGGCTGCGTTATCCGATAACTCGTGATCTTAATAAAATAAGACATTTGTAGCCGACGATTTCCGCACGTCCATCATAGACTCTGCCTTAAAATATGAGTGAAGAATAGCCCATGGAACGGGACTCCTGTATTGCTCAGTGGTAGAGCATCGGCGTACTAAGCCAAAGGTCCTGGGTTCGATATCCGTGTCCAGGTGTCATTTTTCAATTTTCAGAATATGATACCTAGGGGGAGTAATATTCATTTATAGCATAAATAGTAGGTCTGGCCATTTGATTCTTAACCAATTTTATCAACACTCAATAAATTTGGCCATACATACTTTTCTTGATAACATTGCAAATTTATAATGAAATTATCTGAATGATACTTTTAGGTAAAAGCCCAGAAGCTGAATCAAAAATTTACTTTTTTAAATTATAGGTGACCTGGCGGTCTAGGGGTAAGGTGTCAGACTTCTATGCTGGCGGCCGGGGTTCAATCCTCGGTCCCGGCATAGATTTATCTGATTACCAAACCCTTCCTTCACCTCTGACAAGACATCTTGTGAATGTGGGGAATACCAGGCCTCCGCCGTGGTTCGGATTCCACGTTAAACTGTAGGTCCTCCATTTCATCTCACAATCACCCTACCATTACACATTTAGCGTAAGTGCATATAACCCGAACGGGTAGTAAGACGTGGTGCTAATAATAATTTAAATTATAACCTGGACAGGTAGATCGAGTTAAGGATTGGTTGGTTTGAGAACCAGCCATTTACCAATGAGCTATCCAGGTTTGTCCCATGATCAGAGAAGCTCTTAAAGAAGATAATATTAAGATGAGGCTATAGCCGTAATTAACAAATATAATAGCTTGACTATTTAATCCATCATGATATTTGGATTCGTGTGACGTCCAAACTACGTCTGTACAGTTCGCTGGATCTTAGGAGAGAGAAACTCTCTCTGAAAAATTACATCACTCGCCAACTTGGAGGGTGTCGGCTTCCCCTTAGTTGTTAAGTCCTCTTGAAGAAATAGCGAGAAGCAGATCCCTTCAAGTATGAATAAATAGTGACTCTCCCCTCTAAAGGAATGTTGGTCAGCGTTGAACTACATCCAATATGGCGTGTGTTCTCAGGAATCCATTATTTGTCTTACTCACTATCTAGTTCAGTATTACTTCATCAATTATATTACACAACTTAACTGAGTCTATGAGAGAATAACTGGAATGAGGCATAGCGTTACAGTAGTTTACTTAAAAAGTAAAAAATAAACTATTTTATTGAAATCAATCTATATGATTTTGATTAAAATTCGTTTCTGAGCACAGTTTTGCATTATAAACAGAATGGCGCATTAAATTTTCCGGAGAAATTGACTTATAGGCTACTTTTTTTTACATAAGCAGATATCTCCAATTTGGAAATTTGTTTTGGCATGTCTGCACATATTTTTGAGAGAGAAAAAAACTTGTGTCTGAATATATATTTTTTAATAAAACCAACAGTTTATGAGCTATTGGCAAATTTATTTTTAATAGAGGTCTGAGAAATGGGGAGCTGAAAACTTACATAACTAATACACCCCAGATAGTCAGAAAAGTCTTTAAATTAGAAATTTTAGAAGAGGATAAGTGTGTTGAGAAGTGGGGGTGGGCTCTAGAAATTTACAAAAATAATAAAACTAAGCGTGATAAAATTTTCCTAAGCTCCTGCTTGATGAGATTTAAAGTTGTTGTTTTGTTTAGGAGAAGAAATAATCTCAAAAATTGAATAACACCAAAACTAAAAATTATATAAAAGGGTCTTAATTAGAATAGCTATTACAAAATGATAAAGCATATGTTGTGTATAATAAATAAACATTCTCTTAACTAGGCCTATAATAACAAACACGAGTTTGGTAACTGTTCCGCTTTAGATTTGT
>CABFVX010002529.1:76084-110854 GCA_902151425.1 Timema shepardi | reverse complement strand
GGGGGGTGTTAATTAATCTGGTATTATTATGGATGGCTCTCACCCACAAGTTATCCATGTCCTGAAGGGAGTGGAAGTTTGAAGGGAACACCTGAGATTGACCGGTGGCTCGCTCCTCCCCAGGATCGGTCACGCCCAAGATGAGATCAGTCACAGTTGTTGGTAGTTCCATTTCCACCGTATAGATGTTGTGATGTAACAAAACAAGAAAGTTATTAGATAAGATACAATAAAATGGCTTAAAAAAATATCTAGATTTACAAAAACATATTTATTTATAAATTATCCCGGGTTTCGGCACCATTTATGTACTGATCGCCTCTTTGAAAGGTAACCAGTAACGCTTATCGAGCTTAGTGAAAAGTTTATATATATAGTCCCTCCTTACTCAACTTAGCCAAGACTAAAGAGAGTGTGAGTAATTAAGCGAAACAAAAGGAGGTTAAGATTATTACGCAAAACACGTGGTTTCTCTAAATCATAATCCAGTTACAAAAAGGACTTTAGTATTTATTACAAGACAAAAACTAAACACATTTTTAAAAAGTTAGCAAAGGAGAACAGATTTACATTTACTACATTACCAATTTGTTAAAAGGATTTATAAAGATTTCTCCAGTAGAAGACCACAGAAACAAAAATAATATTAATAAAGACAAAGAAAATAGTCTTCAACCATCATAACATGTAGCATCACATGATGAAACCCATAATCTGAAAACTTTAATCAGTGCTACACCACCAAGTTGGTCAAATCCTTCAACTAAAATATCTGCGGCCCTTCAAAATTAAGGATATTGGAACTAACCCATAAATATATCACCAAATCCAGACAGGCCCCTAACCTCAACATTTAGGTTAAATCCTGTCTTACCAGCACACCTATTATCAGGGCTATAGAGTCGGTACACCAAGCCACCGACTCCATCATGTTTCTACTAATCAACTCAGACCTCTCCATAAATGAATAAGATTTATTAATTAGTAATAAAAAAATGATTGCAGTAAAATGCTCCAGTACAGATTACTCCATGGGAAACTTCTTTGACATTGTAAATTTATATTTAAATAAATGTATTATTTAAAATTTATAATATTGGTTTTAAAACATAAAAATTATTAAGTTAAAATGGTAAATTTTAGGGGTGGTCAGGCACCTGAAATTTCGGACAATAAATCGGGCATCTAAAAATCTCGAAATGTAAGGAGAATATTTTTTATGCCCGGATTTTAATCGGGTATCTCATGAACTTGGTAAATATATAATACCATGTTAGCACTAAACTCTAATTCAAACTTTGAAAAAATTTGTTTAATTGATACCTATTCATAGTTAAATTATTTCACTTCAACTAATATTAAACAAAGGTAAGTATTATCTGTTATTAATTCGTAAATTATTATGTTTGCTTTCAACAAAACTATGATAACGTTTCTCACAGGTTTCAAGTCTATAAAATAGCGAACTCAAGATTCCTACAATTTAATTTTCTCTGTCGATGCCAACAACATACTTCATTATTTACACATTTAGATTTAAGGCCCTATGTTTGTGAAAACTTTATTTAGATTAGTTCTCTTTACATTACTTTATTTATTATTATTATTATTATTATTATTATTATTATTATTATTATTATTATTATTAGCCAGATTTGTTAGGATATAAATCAATAAGTACGCATTAAATGAACATTAAATATGAAACCATTTTGCTTCAAGTAAACATGTTTTCGATTTTGATTTATGTATGTTTCAAGTTTTATGTCTACTAATTGTTTTAACTATAAATTCTTGAGCATAAACTAACCATTAATTATTATTTTTTTCATCAAATGTGACTGTTTTAACTTATAATTTGAAATCTAATAGTCCTGTAACTAGGTTGTTTCTAATATTTTCTTAAATTAAATTAAAATGTTAAACTTATAATTTGAAATTTTATAGGCCTGTGACAAAGTTGTTTGCAAAATGAAATGCCCGCTCAAATTTGCTCATGCCCACCCAAATCTGTTTGTGCCAGAGTGTAATTTTGTAATGTATGTTTATCATATATTTCTATAATATTATAAAATTTTAATTCAAAGCCCGCGTCTGCATCAGTACATTTTTATCGACTTTGACTCCACCCAAAATTACTTACAACTACAACTCTTGACTCCACAGCTCTGACTCCACAATCCGGCTTATTATTATTATTGTTGTTATTGTTATTATTATTATTATGATTATGATTATGATTATTATTATTATTATTATTATTATTATTATTATTATTGTCACAGCACTAATAATATATCATACTACATAACACACCTTTTAGTTCTTTTTATCATTCTAATCCAAGCACAGCTATTTATACGGTAAAATCATAACTGAAAAACAATCAGCTCTTGAAAGTCAGCCTTGTGTCCAACCAAGGTTATTAGTCTCAGCCTGAAGGAGCTGTCTTTGATAGTGAAAGCTTGCCCTTAAAAATGTGTATGTATGTTTCTTAGTGTTCTAACTAAACAATTTCTACTTCAGTATTACTAATGAAGGTGTTCTGGCTATCTGTCCTAATTTTAACCACACAAGACATTGATACAATTGTGTATATTCTTATCTTCTTTAAATTGCTAAGATGTATTACATCTACAAATAAGATTAGTTTTATTATTATTATTAGCACCGCGTTTTACTACCCGTTCGGGCTATACGCACTTACGCTAATGTGTAATGGTAAGGTGATTGTGAGATGAAATGAAGGACCTACAGTTTAACGTGGAATCCGAACCACGGTGGAGGCCTGGCGTTCCCCACATTCACAAGATGTCTTGTCAGAGGTGAAGGAAGGGTTTGGTAATCAGATAAATCTGTGTCGGGACCGAGGTTTGAACCCCAGCCGCCAGCATAGAAGTCTGACACCTTACCCCTAGACCGCCAGGTCACCCACAAGATTAGTTTTAATAATAAACTTAGTCGTGTATTAAAGTAAAGTAAAGGTGTTCTATAATCTTTAAATTTTGAATGTAATTTGTTTTTAGCATGAAAACTCAAATTATTTATCATTTTAAAGCAATATTTTTATAATTATATTTGAGATACATTTTTTTTAGCAAGATGGAAATATCGCTTTTCTCAAATTAATTATGTCAACAAAATTGTTATTATATATATTTATTTATTTACTTATGGTTTTCTTTAACAAGAATGTTGAGGTATTAAGTAGCACTAAACAATTTTTAATAATTTAGAATTATGCTTTCAATTATATCATTTGCATTTAAAATCATGAAAAATAATACTTTTTTAATTAAATTTTAAAAATCTCTTGTTGAGAATTTAAGGGAGCTCTGGTTAAAAAGTGTTGTAGCCTCAAATAGGGGTCAGTTTGGCTTACTGGCTTATATTAAAAAATCTTTAGGAGTGTAGCAATTTTACTAACAAAAACCCCTCCTTTATTTCTGAAGATAAAAAAAATGCATTTGGCCTTATATATGTGACCTAACCTCCCTTTTAAACATAATATTACAATTAAATATTACATCAGGTAAGAGCACTGAGGAAATACCAGATTTCTCTGGTCAAACTATTAAAGCTTAATTATTAATATAATTTAAATTAATTGTGCTCCTTTCTAAATGGACGTTCTCTTAATCACAATGATTCCCACCTTTTGTGTTGATATTCATTGTATTCTTTAGGTCTGTATCTCTTGAAAGGTGGACCAGTAGCTTGTGACCCTTACTCTCTGCTATGGCATTATTTTTATCAATACAACTTTAAAATTGCATCCCCTACAAGTGACTCGCACTCATCCCTCTATTGTTGCCTCTATCAATCATTTAAATGTGGCCTCAGACCAAATAAGTTGTGCGCTATCATAAGTACCAACAAAAACATACATTTTTCTGTGTCTTTTAAACTGGGTATTCTCGCGGAAAACATGTGTATAGCTGTATTAAATAGTCCATAATTGTATTTTTTTTAAGCTGCTGTGTTTAAATAACTGTCTTGTAGAATATTCTTTCAAGTTTTTTTGTATCTTTATCAATTATTTGGTGCTTTGGTTCCCTAATCATTTTCGAGATACAATTTTTCAGAATTAAAAATCTGGAATAATAAAGGTTTAAAATATGAGTAAATACTGTATATGTGTTAACTCTAACAGATAAGACTTTGAAACTCAACAGTTTTCTTATTTATAAACTCCGCCTATGTGGGAATGGCATTTTTACTTCGAGAAATTTTCCGGTGGGAAATATCAATTTCCTGTGGGAACTGTACAGGAAAAATCTTTAAAATAATGATCCAATTTAGGCATATGTTTATTTTTTAGGATTATAATTTTAATCTAAGCTTAGCCTTCCCATTCATTCCAATAAAAAAATTTAAAAAAAAAATTATGGCTATGGCTACAAGGGTCGAGAAAGGAAACAAAAACTCTGATTAGGTTGCAATTTAGAGGTCTAACTAATAAATTTAAATGCTTTTATCTTGTAGAATTTTTTAAAGAGAAAAAAATAGATATACCAACTTATTTTTAAATTGTAAGTTTTCCAAATAAAAATTAAATAATATTTTGTCTAACAATTTGTGTGTATGGTTTTGATGTACTGTAAGGTAAAATAAAAAACCGGGGTCTAATTTTTCTATGATAATTGTGTTGTTTCTGATCAAACTTTTTTGGTATGGATATAAATGCATTCTAAACTTAGATTTTAAGATTCACTAAAAAAGTTTTTAAATAAAAATCACATGGTGATAATTTTAATGACAATTTACACGATAAAATATCAAGTTATTTAAGCTAATCTGAAAAATAAAGGTGAGCCACAGTCTTGCCCATAAGAATAGCAAAAATATCTTTCAACTGAGCCAGTTTGTCTGGGTTTTTTTTTCCTTAAATATATTGGGGGAATATTTTACCAATATAATAGCCAAGTGTGAATATTATTTAATGTTGCTCAATAATTGTGTTGCCTAGGTAGTTAGCTATAAAATAATACCTGCTGAAATTTTAGCTTTTTGTCTACTTAAAGGAAGATAAGGTTAATTTAACTTTAGTAAATTAATAATAATGTTAATGAGCAATAAATACAAACTTTACATTGGTAGACTGTCCCTAATTGTAAATTTTTATATTAATTTTTCCAGAAAAATCCTTAAAAATAATTTTTCCTGATCGAATTTTGGAAATGTCTGATTTTCTGAAGTTCAGGATTGTGAACTGGCATATAAAAACTCTTTTTTTTTTATGTGACATCAACAAAAGTTTTATGATTAACAGAATCTATGTTGTACAAGCAGAAATAGTTCAGTGCCAGTGCGTTTGACTGGCTCACCTTGCTTGTGAATATGAGTCTGGCTGACAGGTTAGAAGAGGGACCACTTTCTAAGTTGCTAGTTATCTTGTCAAGACAGTGTGTCAGTAATCAGACGACTTTTAGAATGATTAATAATGAGATGTAATGGGTGAAATAATATTTTAAAACATGAGCGAGAAAACTAAGCACCTCACCTGTCATCATATGACACTAATCTAATAGGAACTGTACATTCCAAAGATAACCATATATGGCTTGCACCAGGGATCGAACCCAATTAACAACTCTTATGCATCACTATTTTTCGGTTAATAAGGATTCACTTAATCCTATGCAAAATACAGGTGGCTCAAAATAAATATCCCAGCTATTTAAAAATTCTCAACAAAGTGGTAATGTTAAAACCTACTACACAAAACAACTTAGTTCGCGATTTGAATTCACACGAAACAGTGCTTTAACTTTATTCATGCCTGTAAATTATCTTCTGGTGCAGCACATAACTATGGTGTCCGAGCCAGAAATGTATTTTAAAGGGGGTTTTACCTTCAGGGACTTGTGTTTTATGGTTTAAACAGGATATTCAGTGATCTGTAAAACAGGGAAAAGTCATAAAATTTCTAGAATTTTCACACATTCACTAATATTATACCCGACTTTTATTTACATTAGTAAAAATAACATTAACCTTCCAGTTAGTACACACCACTAATCTCTTAAAACACATTGTTCCATTGTTGACAAGGCCGTAGCCAGCCATTAATTTCAGGGGGGTGAAGGGGGGTGTTTGGTGGGCACATTCCCCAATTGTTGGAGAGTAAGAAAAAAAGTGATAAACAGTTCTAGAAGCTATATTATGTGTTTTTATGGCAATATAGCCTTCTAACTGCTGAAGGCTAGGACAAATTATAAATATTAAGCACATCTAGATAATAATACTTAGCACCTCGTCTACTACCCGTTCAGGTTGTACGCTAACAACACCTCTAGAAGCTATCTGAAGTGTTGACGAAGTTCATGTTTTCTTGACTATGGATTGGAACATATCTCGCTATATTTTTGCATACTTTCATGAAGGACGATTTGGACTACTTCCTAGAAATAAATAATTAGTCACAAACATGAGGTACAGTCCAATTTTCAAAGGAAGGTTTTCCACTGACAGCTGGAAAAGTTAGTATTTATAAATCTGCTTTCACATAGTCACACATTCATATGTCATCTGATATACAGCTCTCACTTCTTATATCTATTAATATATTATAAATACCTATAAAATAACAATAACAAAACCCTCTTTGGTGGCAGCCGTTAAATAGCTAGTCATTCAAATAAAAGTTAAGATCTAACATGAGGAATTAACAAGAGGAAGGAACAGCTTAAATAAAATAACTGTCAGAGATGAAGTTTGTAGCTTATTTCGTTAAGCTTACCACCTTTCCCCGCCCATTATCTCAACACACCTACATACTCAAAACATTATTTTGTAACAGTGATAAGTTTTAAACTACACACAAAATTTTAACAGCATTGCTGGTGTTAGGAGAAGATAAAAAAGAAGTGGCCTGTTGCTAATATTATATTTTGGTTGCTTATATAAAAAATTGTCAAATCTTAAAAAAAGTAGATAGGTGCTTGACACCTGGTGATTCAAAGAATAACCAGCAGAAACTATTCCTTACAAGACACCAAAAGAGGCTAGATTTTTTTGATCTTTTTATTATCTCGCATTTCACTATAATCCAGCTATACATATAAAATTAGTCTACTTACTAATCACGCTATTGTTGAAAGAATGATAAAGGTAGTGTCTAAATGAAATGTACACACATTTACGGGGGAGGGGTGAAAGGGAAACCATTTAGGAAAAAATACTCTAAATACACTCTGCCAGGATTCAAACCTCGACTTCGCTGTCACCGTCAAACCAGACTTAATAATCTTGACCATTTGCTCACTGGAGCGGATAGTAATAATATCAATGCTGCTAATATTAACAATATTATATTCTGCCTTAAAATATGAGTGAAGATTGACCATGGGCACGGGACGAATCCTGGATAGCTCAGTGGTAAGAGCATTGGTGTACTAAGCCGAAGGTCCCGGGTTCGATTCCCATGTCCAGGTTTCATTTGTCAATTTTCAGAATATAATATTATATTTGCCTATGTGTAAGTTTTAATACAATTATATTATCATAATATAATTTTGTATTCTTTTTTTTTAAATAACTATTTTTACTTTCTCATATTAAGAAAAAATAATGTAATTGTGAAACGAATTTCACTTTGAGATTATGATGAATGATAGATTTGGTTCAAACTTAATAACTAGCCATTACATGGTATCAATATCGGCTTTCTTAAAAAAATTAATTAGTTCTAGCCCTTAAAATAAGGGTTGTTTTTGATTACTACTTTTGAAAAATTTGCAATCACATGACCTGATGTGTTAAAACATGAAAGTAGAGCTAGTAACTCGATTTCTCTCAGATAAGGCTCTTTCTGTGAAAGTTGGATTGTATATCAGGAGACCCGATGGGAGAGCGAGGGGGTTTTAGTAGGGGGGCAGAAGAATTTGAAGGAGCTTGTTTGGATAAAAGATGGGGAACCTCTTCCCAACAATGCATTTGACCCGGATTTGAACCCTGGTCTTCCTGATGATTCGATAGTAATAATTGCTGATACTAGAGTGCATAACATATATTCCATGTTAACCTCATCAGTATTTATGAGTTGTAGTGAAGGACGTACAGGGCGGCACTTGTTCCCAAGTTCTAAAATGAGGGTACAATACATATTGTGTTGTTTATTATTTACGATACTTAAAAACTAACACTATATAAAAGGACTAATCGTAAAAGATCTCCTCCAAGCGATTTGAAATGTTTTAAGTAACAGTGAAAGTGACCGTGGCCGATTTATTTAAGAAGGGAAATTTTCCAAGGACACACGGTGAGGGCTGCAAGAAGCCATTGGAAAAACACTCGCTAGCACACCATCATACAGTTCAGACATATGTTAAACACTCGCGCAGTCACTCAAACTCAACTTCAATTATTTAACCAAAAGGTGGAATAAATTCTCTTAAATATTAATTTTGATATTTAATTATATGTTTTCTTTCATTAAAATAAAATCCAGTATAATCGTTGGTTGTCACTAGAGATGAAAATTGTTTGCAGTGGTGGCTTGCAGTGGAGGGGTTAAATTGTAGGAGAGGCACCTATAGCTTATTATACTTAAATATGTAGTGTTAAGAGATGAGTGGGTTATAAAAAGGGGGGTGGGGAAGAATAGATAGAAAGCACAGTGGATAGGGTGGGGTGGAGGAAGACAAATGTCGGGCCAACCTTAAAATTATTTTAGTTAACTTATTTATGATAAAAAATGTAAGTATTATTTATGAACAAACAGGTCTGCAAAGGCTCACATTAATTATTTTTATTTACGGCTTTTACTTTTAGCACCGCGTCTTACTACCCGTTTGGTTATACTCCTATGTACTAATTACGATAATATGTTATGAATGAGGAAAGTTGAATTTAGAGGAATTGCACCCGCATTTACGTGGAGGAGGCGTGGAAAACCATTCAGGAAAAACCTTCGTCAGTCCTCCCGACCGGGTTCGAACACCGCTCTCCCCGTGATGGGCAGTCTAGTCTATTGCAAAAGTAGCGCGTTAGACCGTGGGATTACCGAAGCTCGTTTGATGATGGTTCTGGTGTTAACGCCCTTAGAAGAAATTAATCTTACGTGTAAACGTTGACATTTGAGATATCTATATCTCTATTACATTAGTTGAAATTAATTAGTTATCAGTAATAATAATTGAACATTTTCTATCTCACATCTTTACCTGGCGCCCGAACACAAGATATTTAGATCTAGCGCCGAGATATAATTGAATCACGTGAATCCAGGGTGATCAGGCCGTATTCTAACCCGGTCAGGATCTGAACCAAGAACTCCAGAACGAAATGCCGATCGCAAGATTGCAGGTCATTTATCGGTGTAAAGTAGATAGTACTAGTCCTTTTTATCAGTGTTAGCGTTAGCGGGGTATACGTAGTTTATGTCTAAAAACATGTTACAAAACGACCAGCAGTCTTTTGTTTGTGACTTAACGGCGCGTGAATCCTCTTGGCCAGTGAAAGGCGAAAGCCACCTTTTCCAAGACGACGCGGGTATCCTATAATTATGATTATTGCTGCGGGTAAAGGAAGAGTGAGAGAAAACAAGGTAGTCCCGCAGACTAGTCGGCACACTGCCACCGGCTTCTCTCGCGTGCCACCAGTTGTTTAATAATTCTGGTGTCTCTGTAGAGACCAAGTAATGGAGCGGAAGTGTGAAATATCGCGCGACGCACGCGTGTGGTCTACCGTTTCCGCCCGCTTCCGCAATCGTCTATCAAGTTTCTATCTTCCTTCCCCCCAACATTATTTGCGTTATGAAACATGAAACATGTTTATCCCCCGCGCCTTTTATCAATCTTTATTAAAAGAGGGTTTTCAGTGATAGGCAGAAAGTACCCGCCTCAGTGGCGTAGTTAGTTAATGCGCTAGTTTAGTGTTGAGCTAGACTGCCTGGGACGGGGAGATAGAGGTTCGAATCTCGCTCGGGTGAACTGGGAGTGGTTTTTCCTAAATGGCTTTCCATGCCCCTTCCACGCAAATGCAGGTTCACTTCCTCTACATTCAACCTTCCTAATTCCTAACCCATTAGTGTAATTACTACTTAAGCCTATAGCCTAAACAGATAGTAAGACGTGGTGCTAATTAAATAAAAAGATTTTTTTTTAAATATTAGGAATATTTGTGAGGGATAGAAACACTTCTAGATCTACCTTCACGTGCCCCATCGGTGGTTGCATGGTCTAACAAGTCACATCGTCACTTTCGTGTTGGAGTGAATAGCTGGTGACGTGGAGATCAGGGCTTGGATTCTGGTTGGGTGTACTTAGGGTGGGTTTTGGTAAAGGGTTGCACGCAAATGTGGGTATATTTTCTCTAAAATTATACCATTACATTCCTAGCTTGTTAATGTATGCGTTTAACGCAAACGGATACAAAAACACGGTGAAATTAAGAAAAATACCGTACTTTTAAGCATTCATACGTCATTTTGAATAATCTCTGTTTATTTTATTACTTCAAATTACTACCCATTTGGGTAATATGCATATGCGCTAGTTTCGTTAATGTGTTGGGAATGAAGAAGGTTGAATTGGAGGGAAGGGAGCGTGTGAAATAATTTATTAAAAAACATCCTTAGCACACCCGGCCGGTCTCGAACCCCAATATCCCTATCTTCGGCAATCCAGTCTATTGCAAGAGGGATGTGGCCACCGAAGCGGGTCAAAACATATAAGCAGCAGCTGTCATTTTTGATAGATAAAACCTATACCGATAAAATAACACAAATTATGAATTAAAATGTTATCAATTTTGATCAATATGTTTATATTTTCTAAAAGGCCTTTTCTATTAAAATTGGTGTATAATGTACACAAACAACGTATTTTTTTCCACTCCTGCTCCCCTCCCCGTTTCCCCCACCTCCATCCCCATATTGTTTTTTCTAACCTGATACTCAAGGTGTTTATTTTCGTAACGGTCGTGCATACAGGACATGGGGGTCTGTCTATTCTAATCTGTGTGCCACTGTTTCCTCTCATAGCAGTCGAGAAGCGCGGGGCGTAAAGGTAGGTCGCTTGTAATGTCAGTGGTGGACGCGTTCTCATTGAAAAGAGATCCACCAGCTTCCATATATGTCCCACCACGACTATCTAGTTGGCATCAGATATGGCTTGTTTATCCGTGTCACAAATTATTAAGGACGTGATGACGTATCGGGTACGTTGGTGTCCTTCGTGAATGGGGCGTTCTAAAAGCAGATTATAAGGTGGTGGAATGTTTACAGTGTGAAGTGGCTTTTTTGGTGTTGTGATATTACATCAAAATGTTTGTTTTGTGTGATTTTCTGAAATTCAAGCTATGAACGACATCAATTATTTGTCTGAAATTACATCGAAGTACGTGTTTCACATTATTGAAATATTTCAACAGATTAACAACTGTGCAATATTTCATTTTTGAAACGTACCACTGAAACAAAGTTGTTGGACACTCATAATTTCGAGATTTCGGTTGTGATTGTTCTGCTTGCAATCTCGTTTTAATTTGAAAAGAACAGGTCGTTGCTAATTTAGTTTAGTTTAATTATCGAAACATATTCATTGATGCCAAGAGTATGAGGTGAGCTACAAGCCAGTCAAAATCTTTGAAGTATTTATTATCTCGAAAATGTTTGTATCTTCAAAAGTTACTAAATAAATATTTTACATAAATTCCATTTCCGGAACACCCGTTTCAAGCGTACCCCCCACTCCCATCACAGGATTTCGTCCGTGTCAGATTGTCAGCATCTCGTGTTGGCTGTGTCCAAACCTTGGAAGGGTATTATTTCCCTCCTTTGCGAGATCGTGATGACGTCACCTTCCATTGTCGTGTGCAAGAGAGAAGGCATCGCACCACTCCGTGACCTCCCGCAAGACACGTGAATTCCTCCCCATTGTCCTCTACGGAAGAGAAAGGGGCGGCGTGTGTGTGTGTGTGTGCGTGTCTTGAACCTCTGGAGGGGATGGCGATACCACAGTGGTCGTTATGACGTACGTACCCGACGAACCTTACACCTACTCCTCCTGCCTACCGATATCTTTCGGGGGCGGGCATGGCCTCCTCACCCGCCGCCGCCTGCGGAGGTGGAATTCTTCCGGATCGTGGGTGAGTCCCTTGTTCATCTCTTGAAGGAGCGAGAAGGAGGAGGCTGGCATTACTTTAGGTCTACGCTTAGATTATTTGATGTGCACCTCGGCTACCTACCCTCGGGGTTATTTGAATATCGTAGAGTAGGACCTAACAGAAATGTATATGAATTTATGTAGATAAAATGGAGGTAACCATTTAGAAAGGGAAACGACCTCATTACACCTGACAAATATTTGACCTATCATCATTGATAAACCATATCAATCAAGGTTTAACACCTTAGCCTGCGTACCCATTCAGTGGCATCACCAGGAAGGTGCGGGGGCTGCGTATTGCACCGGGTGACACCAAATGACTGTCTATAAAACCTTTTTACTAAGCCTAAAATTATTTCTGGTGATTTGTGTGTTTGCCACTCCATGTGAAATAAGCTTTTCGAAGCTGAAACCTATAAAGAACTATTGGTGATCACTTTACTACTGCCTTTGCACCAAGAAAGGCTGTATTAGGGGATGGCTAGCTACATTTAAGGATAAACTAGTTGTTTTGTTACTTCCATGGTTTGAAAGATTCTTCGAGTGGGACTTCTCCTAGCCTTTATATATATTATTTAGCACCGTGTCATACTACCCGTTGTGGAGTATACGTTTAAGTACTATTATGCTAATGGGCTAAGAATTGGGACTGTTGAATATATAGGAAGTGAACTCGCATTTTCGTGGAGGGAGGGTGGAAAACCATTTAGGAAAAAAAATCTCCAGTTCACCCAAACGAGATTCGAAAATAAATCTTCCCATCATTGGCAGTCTGGCTCTACACGAAACTAGCACTAGCGTTTTAGCCAACTACACCACTGAGACAGGTTACTATCCATTATTTAACTTGAATGAAAAAAAATTGAGACACCTTTCCACTGCATTCATGCTTGTGGAGTCAGAGTCAATGTTGGTGCACCCTCCTCCCCCCCTTTGTTACTATCAACAGCCAAGGTTACTATGAGATAACCTCTCAAACACCCCATACCTTATTGAAGATTATTTCAACTCATACTGTTTACATGGATTAGTGTTTGCTTTAGATGGAATTAGAGATAAAGGAACTTGGTGAAGAAAGATTGTAAGTTGGGAAGGGGAAGGATGTAGCACACACACACACACACACACACACACACATATATCTTTGTCAAGTTTCCTGTTTTGTTAGTTTTACCTGAAAGTTATCTCTTTTTTGGTCAATGATTGTCACAAACTTATACTGTGAGCTACGGATAGTTTCCAAAAACCTTGCACTAGCACATGAATGAGTTGTTACGATGTTTCCCAGACTCCGCTGAATATCTCTGAGGGGGAATCATCACAGAGTGTGGATGTGCGGCACAGCCAGGTGGACATTGCCGGAGACTACACTAAGAAAAAGCATGTGTTGCGGTTAAACACACAAAGCTGCTCTGAGCTTCTCCTCCAAGCGGAGGATGCCAGTGATATGGCTCAGTGGATCAAGGCCCTGCAGGATCAGGCAGGGTCGCCTGCCGAGGTGAGTTCATGTCTGATGGCGATATTTGTTGTTTATTGGTGTCCAAACCGAACATTTTGTCATGGTGCAATGTTTCCCAAACTGTGGTGAATGTACTCTAAGAAGAACGCAAAAGATTTCTCAGGGTATGTGACACACCATTGATTTATTTTAATATAGATATAAGTCTGATAAACAAATTAATTTGTGGATAACTCTGATTGGCAGATACTTTTTCAAGTCATCACAATTATATTTCATATTACAACCACTAGTTAAAGATAGCCCTGGATATGTATCAAACCAAGATCACTCGGTGGTAGATTATTGCTGCACAAAGCCGAAGGTCCTGGATTTTATTCCCATGTCCTGGTTATTATTTTCACTAAATTTAATTAAATTAACAAATATTTTAATGCAATGTACATTTTTACGTCTTTATTTCCCTCTGTCATGGCTATGTCAAACTTAACACTGGAGCCTTGCTAACATTTTTAATGATTGTTTATTATTTACAAAAAAAAAATGTTTTCTTAAATATATAAGTAGTACATTTAAGAAGGGAAAGGAACAACTACTCAACTAGCGAAAATTTTATAAAGATTTTCAAAATATATATTATGTCTTCTACACTTACCTTAATTTTCACACTTATAGTCAATATTTACAATAGAGTGAACAACTAAAATAACATTTTTATTAAATAATGTGTGGTTTTGTTTCCTGAATAAAGTGTGATAAGTTTGATAGGAGAGTAAACAAATGTATTGCTCAGAGGTGGATAACACTGAGTATATTATATATTATTATCCACGATGTTTAGTCTGGTTAAGAAAGTGATACTGAAATTAATTCCTACTGAATTTTTTAATTATAAATTTATCGCTATTAAAAGATCATTTTATAATTTTGTATCTTATTATAATAATTTTTAATGTTTGTTTAGATTTTGGGGAGGGGGGGGCCTTTAGTCCCATGAGGCCCCTCACCTCACCCCACCTCTGAATACATGAATGATGAGTCAAGCACAGGTCATTTATCATAGTGTGCCTCTGTACTATTGCTCTTACTATTAGAATTAAGGTCACATTTTGCTTAAGTCATAACTCACTATATTGTTTAAGTAAGAGTCTACACAGTGAAAACATTTACGATTGAGTCAAAAGTCACAGGTTCAGTTCCCATGTCCATATTTGATATTTAGATTTGTAATTGAGTCTTAAAAAATCTATCACAAAACTAGTATGCATAAAACAGCATTGTTTTCGCATGGTATAACGCATCACTATAGCAGTTGACTGGTTAGTCGGTGACAATGAAACATTAGTTTGAATCCATTTTAGATGAACTGAGCTGGTCTTCCTTAAATGGCCTTCCATTCTCCCTCCACACAGTATGGGTACATTTACTCTAAAATTCTACTTTCCTCGTCCTTATTTCATTAGTGTAATTAATATATGTGTATATCTCAAATACGTACCAGAACACAGTGATTTAAAAAAACAAACACATAATTTGATTACAGATATCTCATTTTATGGAGACAAAATTATATTATTGATAATAATTGTTTTAGAAATCTTAGCATGGTTAATTTTTAATTCAACAAGAAGTTTAACAATCGATAAACAACCATCATAGGTCTTATTTTTCATTGCTTGTCTTGTATTTTGACACTTATAGATTATTTAGGTGTTATCAGGCATGTAATCAGTAGCAGGAGATAAGCATTTATGAATTGTGATGTCGCTCTTTGTATATTTATGAAAAAACTCGGACAGTATGTGTCTTTATTGGTGAGTACAATTATTTGATATCTCGCTCTAAAATATTAGTTAGGGATTTTTAATATTAGGCTTGCTTGACAAAAAAAACACATCACCAAATTTAACTATCCTTGTGAGCAATAAACTCTTTAGTGAGCTTTTACAATCCTTTTCAATATCTGTATTGCCATTTAGAGGAATGTGTGTGTGTGTGTGTGTATGTGTATGTGTATGTGTATGTGTATGTGTATGTGTATGTGTATGTGTATGTGTATGTGTATGTGTATGTGTATGAACAAAACAAGAAATATAAATATAATAAAATAATATAAAATAAAAATAGGAACTAAATGTTAACATTGTTTTTTTATGATCCATTCATTATAAAATTCGTACATTCAGTTTAGGCATAAGTGTTAATTTACAGGTCTGGGGCCTACTTGTTGAGTTAATCCTATAAGTATAACTAGTCCTGAACCACCAATAAACAGTGTTAGAGCTCTAAAACAAATCTTTACTTGATTTAAAAAAAAAATTATTTAAGGATCTGTGTCTCAAATCTGAAATTTTCTTTAATCTCAAATATCTTTAAGGACACAACTGAATTGTTATTTGGTTAGTTTGTCCCTTGATTAACTCCAGGTCACTGCACCAGTTCCCACTCTGGGATTTATCTGTATGTTCACCAAAAAAATCCATTGTCTAGGAAAGTCATCATAAGCTAAGCAACTGTCCTATAACTTTTAAGAATTCCAAATAGTGTTTCTTTATCTGTGCAGTCTAAATTTTGATTACACTCTGTTGTGTATGTTGTTTTCCGTTTTGCTCCCAACACATATACATATTTACTAAATATTATTTAAATCTGCCCCAGGCAGTATTTGTTCTTGTTTCATTACTCCAACAAACTTGAAACAGATACATGAGTTCAATCAAAAATAATTTAAACTTCAAGCTTGCACAGTCTGGTTTGCTGGAGCCAGGGAGTGCTAGGTTCAAATCCTGGCCGAGTTTATTTTGTGTTTCTTCTTAAAGGGTTCCCCACTCTCTCTCCACAGACATGTTAGTACATTTCTTTAAATTTATACCTCCCTCATCTCTACCCCATCAGTATAATTAATTATACTATTATTATTATTATTATTATTATTATTATTATTATTATTATTATTATTATTATTATTATTATTATTATTATTATTATTATTATTATTATTATTATTATTATTATTATTATTATTATTATTATTATTATTATTAGCTTACATATTATCTTACTACCCGTTCGGGTTATACACAGTTACGCTAATGTGTAATGGTAGGGTGATTGTGAGATGAAATGGAAGACCTACAGTTTAACCTGGGATCCGAACCACGGTGGAGGCCTGGCATTCCACACATTCACAAGTTGTGATTAATACACATCTTGTCAGAGGTGAAGGAAGGAATGAATTGGTAATCAGATAAATCTGTGCAGGGACTGAGGATTGAACCCCTGACCCCAGCACAGAAGTCTGACACCTTACCCCTAGACCACCAGGTTACCTTTTATACTAGTAGTAAGATATGGTGCATAACAAAATACAATAGTCTTCATTAGATCTACACCTTTATCCTTTTCAACTAACAAACATGATAAATAATGTTCAAAGCTAAATAATTTTTAGTTTAATTTAATAAGAAGAAATAATGATGATGATTATGGTGAAAAATATTTACTTATTCGGCCTATTACTTTGTACAGGCATTATCTAGTTTCTTTCATGCTTATGTAAAACTTTGGTGAGGCTTAGTCACGGCATGTTGAAACATGTGCATTCGCATGGGATGACAAGTTTTTTGGAGCAGAAAAAATGTAGGAAATTGTAAAATAATCTATTTTTTAAAACTTGTTAGGTTATAATTCTGTACTAACATGTTGGCAACACTGGTTACAGCTTATGAGCTGAGAATGTTCAGTTTTTCCCGCCTGCAAATCAACTAAGTTGATTATGGATTGTTACAGTGACTAAAATGTGTTTTTCCCCCACATTACGGATATATATATATACAGATTCCAGTGTTTATTAGATGCTATTTGTATTGTTTTATTTTGATTACTAGGCTTTAAGACAAATTTTAACTTGCACATAGAAATTATGTCTGATAAAAAGAGTTTATTGAAATTTTGCCAAAAGTTTTTATTTTTTTATTTTTAACCAAGTAATATAGTCAAGTTTTCATTTTTGATTCAGGCAGAGCTTATTGTTTTCTTTTGAAATGCAGCAGATTATTACAAAAAAGGTCAAAACTTACAAAATCACGGTAGTTTTTACTAAAATTAAATTATTATATATTTTTTTTAATGTAAATAGATTTAATTTCCTCCACTCCGCGGTAATAGAGGGAACAATAGCCGCGCATAATCTGAATATTACTAAAACAAGAGAGTTTAGCACATTCATTTCAAACTAGTACTCACCTATTGTGATTTATTTTATGAACACATCATTATACTTCATGCTCTCAGATAAAAAAAACAACTGTAAATCAATTTACATTATTCTCAAAATGGACACATCACTTAAAATGTTTGTTTTAGTATTCTGCTTCACTGCAACTGCTTCTTTTTTCCATTACATATTTTCTGTAACATCAGCTTGTCATATAGGAATGTGTCATTTTTCTGTGTCAAGCAGGTTATGAGTCCATTCCAGTACCGGTAGACCTGTATTTTTCAAAAACATATCCCCTGCTGTTGGCGATTCCACGGTTAAGCCGCAAAGTGAATAATCGGCCTGCATATAGTCAGGAGTCTACTGAATTGTGAAAAACTAGATTGAAATATCGAGAATAAAAATCATGAGGGCATGTTTGTAAATATTTTCCAGGGGAACAATTTGATTATCTAGACTTTTCTTTGGATCTTATTTAGTTTTGAAATCATTGAAATATTTTGATTTTAAAAGAAAAAAAAAAAATCCTCTAAAATTTGTGGTAATCCAGTTAAATTTCATGTGATTATAGTCACCATAAAAGTACAAATTTACCTTTTAAAATAAACAATTTTTTTTTGAAACGTTACTTTTCTATATAATCTTAGGAGGAAAACTACTTCTATTTTGGGAATTTTTAACTTTAATGATATTTTCTATAGGGGCGAAGAGAGAAGGTTGGGGAACCCATTTAGATTTTCATTCAGAATGCTGTACAACCTAAGGCTGGGCCTGGTTATAGGAACTATCTGACAGGGAAGGAGGGGGACATGCACATTTTTTTTTCTAAATGCATTCACATGAATCTCAGCGATATATCAATAATATATTATTGTATACTTTTACTTCTACCTCTCTTGACTGGCAAGCTGCCTCAGTGTAGCCAGTTGAATGCAGATCCATCCCTCTTTTTCTTCTCTTTAACGAGACCTCTTGATATACCAGTAAATGATTAGTTTCTCAGTAATATCTTATTTGAAAAACAGAAGAGTAACAAAAACATTATATCTATCTTTTCACTACACAACCTTCTTCTTATAATAAAAATGTCAACATTCTTCACAAAAAAACCCAACCCGAACGGTTGCCATTCAACTTTCTCTTGGCTTCTCCAAGGAGAAAACTCCCATCGATCCAACATTTATATAGTACCCGCCTTGGTGGCTACATAGTGTAAGGTACTACCTTCACAGTAGACTAAACCGCCGATGACAGGGAGATTGTGGTTCTAATTTTGGTCAGGTATACTTATAACTTTTTTTCAATATTATTTTCCACTACCTCTACACACAAATGTGGGTATGCTAAAAACACAACCTAAAAGGGTAGTAGGACGTGGTCTTAAAAAAAAGATATATATATATATTATTTAAAGACATATATATATATATATATATATATATATATATATATGGCCATCTTTAAATTTATATACATTAAATGAATGTTTTGTTTGCAGGACTGCTCTTCAGGTGGCAGCACAAAACAGCAGCAAGGGGCTAGTTCTGTCAGCACCAGCCGACTCTCGCCATTGCCGGCACACAAAGGCATTCGCAAACTGACTTCATTCCGTAACCGCTCGCCCACTGGACAGTCCCCAGTTAACAAAACTCGCAAACCCAGTCAGACAGGTAATATAACATTGGCCTAGCTTACTGATTTATTTGGAAAAATATTTTTTCTAAGAATCCCTAGAGACAAATCTGGTTCACTAGTGGTTTGAACCTACTGACTCTAGTACACTCCGAACCAATCTTTTCTAATACTCCTAGCATAGATATATGTATACCACAAGGATGATGTACTAGCTCTGGAAGATGTTTTATTACAAACAAGATTCATTTAAAAAATGTTTAATTCTAATATTTTTTTAAATCAATATGATTTTTAAAATTTAATGTAAATGGATATTTCATTTACATTCCATTAATGTTTTATGGTAGAAACTTGCTGGCTCGTCTTTCGCAGTATACTATACTTCATATATGATTGCAAAGCAAATTGCATAACCTATGACCAGGGCCCAAAAATTGAGGACTTTGCAATTATTATTTTTTTGTGAAGTCAATCGCAATGCTAACTTGTATATAAACACATTTTATGTCACGCTGATATCGAAAATATTATTTTTATTGTTCATATTTTTGCATTTTTAGGGTTTTTTACAGTTTTATTTATTTTTCAGCATTTTTGAAGCGTTTTTTACTGTTTTTAATTTGATCATGCATTTTATATCATTTTTAGAATCATCATTACATAAAAATTGTAACTCACAAAGGGTAATGCACTATTCACTGATCCATTATTTGAATTTACTTAAAGTATTAATTTTCTCTTGTAATTACTATTACGGCCAGACATGAAACAATAAGTGTAGCCTAATGTTTCTGACAGAGCAGTACTAAATATGAAAGAAATTAAGAAGGAAAAGTACATATAAATTTTTAGATTCTTATCTTGCTTATGTTTCAATGGAAAACCCCAGTTCTGGATAACTGGCGAGCTTGGAATTTAATGAATGTAAGGCTTTGTCTACCTCAGTGGTACAGTCACAATTGTTTAGAATGTGGTTGTTGGTTGATTAGATTACTGTCAGTTTAAATTGTACCTCTCAAGCTAGTTGACTTACTACTGGTGGTGAGTTTTAACATGGGTCTAAGCCGCATAGGCAGGGGTAGAAAGATAGGTCTGAGGGATACTCCCCTAGCAGTGACAACATTCACTTGACCTTGAACTGGTCTGCACATGTGCCATTTTTTTTTGCTCCCAACCCTCAAAAGTTTCATGTTAAGCATGTTGTACTTTCATATATCTGTGTATTTCTAAGTGAGCAGGATGCCGAAAATCAAACCATCTCAATTTTACCAATTACGACAGTTTACGCGTTTGGTGATAGTGTTTTTTCCACAGCCGGTAAAGTATTATTTTGTAAATTGTGCAAGTCGACAGTTTCAGCAGAAAAAAGGTTTTCTGTTACTCAGCATATTGGTCATGAGAAACACAAGAGTGCTTTAGAACGGACAGCAATAAAAAAATTAACTTAAAGTTTGCTGTTCCAAAGGGCTTCAACATATAAAACCAAATCATCTCCTTTTAATCAAGAGTTGTGTGAAGTATTGTTGACAGCTAATATTCTACTCATAAAAGTGAATCTTCCTAAATTTTCCGAGTTTTTATAAAGACACACGAATAATTCAATACCAGATGAATCTACTCTGCGTAAAAGCTATGTGAGCTTGTGCTATGAGAAAACTCTAGATAAAATACAAAGCAGTGTGTGCAGGAAAAAAATCTGGTTATCAATTGGCGAGACAATAGATGTAGAAGGCCGCTATGTAGGTAACGTAGTTATTGGAACTCTTGAAGTGAATACTGTTGTTCAAACATTTCTCTTGAATACATAAATCTTGAATAAAGCCAAACACTTCACAATCAGCAAGTTGTTTGTTAACTCCATGTTTCTGCTTTGACCTGACGGTATTAAGCACGATAATGTTATTCTTTTTGTAAGTGATGCTGCGCTGTTTATGGTCAAAGCAGCAACTGTAACTAAAGCATTATATTCTAAAATGATTCACGTAACATGTGTCACAAATGAAGTTCACTGAGTTTCTGAAGAGGTGAGAAAAAACTTTGGAAATGTTGACCAACTAGTGTCAAACATTTAAAAAGTATTCTTGAAAGTGCCATCTAGAGTACTTGATTTCTAGATGGTGGCACCTGATGTACCCTTACCACCTGAGCCAATAATTACATGATGGTACATATGGCTTCATGAGTGTTTCTATTATTGTGACCATATTCGTGTTTTAAAAACAGTTGTGAACAGATTTGACAGTAAAGAGTCTGTATCTATCAAGATTGCACAAGATATGCTCTCGGATCATAAAATTGAGGGAAACTTGGCATATATCGAGACTAATTTCAGTATTCTGACCGTAACCATAACAAGTTTAGGAAAGAAAGGTGTGTCATTGACTGATGCTACTGCTCTTATCACAACACTACAGGATAACTTCAAGAAATCTTCAGGCAAAATTGGAGAAGCAATGTTTGCAAAACTTCAGAATTTGTTGATAAGAAATTCGGGATTTAAAACTGTGTGTAAAATTACTGACATAATCACTTGTAAAAGTGACTCTTTATAAGAAATCGAAGAGGACATATTGCTGGGTGACATTCCATACTTCAAGTATGTTCCAATAACATATGTGGATGTAGAGCGCAGCTTCTCTAGGTACAAAAACCTATTGGCCTATAATCGCCCATCATTCACACCTGATAATCTGAAAATGACCTTCATTGTGCATTGCAAAAGCAGAATAAGGTCAATCTAAGATGTTCTTTCATCTCTATATAATTCTCATATACACACAAATGTTGTTATTATTTTATTATTTTTAGTGGGCGGATTGGTTATACAATATTCATTAATTTATTTTTCTTTTTGCAGGATTCCCACATTATCATAATCGGACATGAAGAATAATTATTGGATTTTAAATGTATTATTAATTTTTAAGTGCATCTTTTTTGTTTTTAAGGGCATTTTTCTTATTTTTGAGAGCATTTATACTCTATTTTTAAGTGCATTTTTGGGGTTTTTAAGGACATACACTTCCGTCCCCTGCTTATGACCAAGGCTGAAGCTAGATAAGGCCTTAATTCCATAAATTATTTCTTTACTGTTAGGAGGGGGTATGACTGAGGGGTTATGTTTTATAATGCCTTTTGCAATACCCAAATTGTTTGGTTTAATACATTAATTTTATATTTTTTATGTAATGGTTTTATTTAATATATAATATAAAAATGTATTATTTATTGAAAAAATATTATTTTATATTTGATAAGAAATGAACAGTTCCTTGCCTATCCCATAAGTGAATGGCATGAGTATGTATGTACATATGTATATAATATATAGACTATATATTTAATAATATTTCATATAAAATACATAATATAAATTATTTTCATCATATTTTTTTAAATGAATAATACACACATCTATATGAGAATTTCCGGGAAATCTCATTGTGGGGGAGACATCATAATAGGTTCAAGTTCTAAGAGAAAACTCTGGACTAAGATCATAGAAGTGTGTGATATCTGATCGAAAATTAGGCAATATGAAAAGTTTAATGTTTTATAATGGATAGAAAAATAAAGTAAAAGATATATTCCAGGAAATATCATTAATATTATACGGTCTTCTGTAATGTTATTTGTATTGATGGTCACGCGCACAAAACGTTATGCACATCTGGTCCACTTTTCCATTAATGGGTGAACCGAGTCTCAAATACTGGCTGGGAATATTAAAGGAGTTTTTTCCTAAATGGTTTCCCACCTCCTTTCTAAGCCAATATGTGAAGAGACTTTCTCATTTATATCTCATTCTCTACCCCACAAGCATTATATTAGGCATGTAGCCCGAAAGGGTAGTAAGACTTGGCAAAAAATAATATCATTAATTATTGTGTAAAAATATATTACGCCTGTCTATATTGTATATATACAATATATAAACTTTTAAAATAAATTTACTAAACCAAACCTTTTGGGTATCGCAAAATGCATTAAAATACATAACGCCTCTACCATCCCCCCTTTCACAGTAAAGAAATAGCTCATGAAATTAAGGCCTTCTCTGACCGGGGCCTTAATGTTGTAAGCTATGCAATCTGCTTTGCAATCATAAATGAAATATAGCATACTGCAAGGACTGAGCCAGTAACTTGCTACCTTAGAACCTCGACAGATTTTACATAATGCTATATAACTTTTTATTAGATGTATATTTAATCCTAATTTAATTTTACTTTTTATATTTTTATGCCCCAGTGCTTTGATTCTCAATACCAATTTCTTACCTAGCTATAAAAAAAAGTGTATGAGTAAATCTTAAACATGCTTTAAGATATGAAAATCTAATATAACTTATTAAAGTTTATTTGACTTGTGGGTGACATTAGTCTAATTTCCATATTTTATCTAAAACAATATATTCCAGAATTTAGGAAATACAATGCTAAAAATATGTTTATTAAACAGTATTTTGATTGTACATTAACATTTTAGGAACTTGGAAAAAAAAATTGGCCTTTCAATTGGTGTTGTTATAAAGTTATTACTGGTTTTTTAATCAAATTAGATGGTAAGCTATATTAATTTAGTTAGAATTTAAATTTGATAAACAAAATTAAATGTACAGTAATCATTCTCTAAACTATTATTTTCATCTATTTTCTACCCTTACACTTGTTTTTTAGCTCAACCTAACCAGTTTTCAAGCTAATTCTTGTTGATTTGTTGTTTTTAATTACCTAGCTGTTATTTGGTTGAGTATGTATTTGCATATTTGTTTTTAGACCAATTACCCTCACCAAAGAGCAAGACATGGAAAGGTCGAGTAGCCAAGCAGTTTCGCCGCATCCAGCAAGGATCCGGTTCTCCCAGCTCCCCCACCGCTCCATACCCAGAGGGAGTGACTATTGGCATTCCACTAGAGGATTGTCCAATGGTAAGTAAGGTCAGGCAAAATTCAGGAATATACAGGACCAAACGATATATATATAATGAACTAATACCTTATATTTTGCACAGTAAAAATAATAATTTAGTTCTCAATATTGCTACCTCAGAACAAAGATGTAACGGTTGTTTCTTGTAGCAAACTACTACAACCCTATTCCCTCGTCTTCATTTTAAAACTACTAATATTCTTTAGAACAAAATATTAAGTTAAAAATATAAAGTTAGGTAAAATATCAATTTACAATTCTGAATATTGTAAAAATGAGAACATTAAATTATGATAATCATTATTATAACTTGTGTTAGCCACTTAAGTATAAAAAAAGTTGTATTTATTACCTTAGCAATATGTTTATTAGAGAAAAATAATCCCAAGTCTTTTGTTAAAGAAATCAATTTTTCAGAAGAAATCTTGTTGTATTAATTTTGTGCTCATAGATAAACACATTTTTTCTATATTATCAGGGCTTTTTTTGATGTGAATGCAATTTTTTAAATCTGTAAAAAATACTTAGCCTACTTTGTAATATGAGAAGGAATATATAGCCAAGCCGAAGATAAATAAGCCCTTATAGAAATAGTATTAAATTAAGCTCAAATAGGACTATTGATTCCATGTAATAACCGAACCACTCCTGTTCACAGTCGCCATACTACGAGTTTGTCCCTCTGCTGGTTCATGTACAAGTATTGTTGAGGAGAGAGGGCTGGATATTATTGGTATCTACAGGGTACCCGGCAACACGGCAGCTGTTTCCTCTCTTACTGAAGGCATCAACAAGGGTTTTGACTGTGTCAACCTTCAAGTAAGATGCCATATACACTTTCTAAAGTAGGTTTGGATTTGTTTTAGCTAATACAGCTTCATGATAACTTAGTATTTCCCAGATAATTGTCTCCAAGATATCAAGCTTCTCGGGGCTTTCAGATTTTTAGAAAATTTGTAGTCAATAAAATGGTAGAATGGTAGGAAAATAATAATGCACAAATAAAAGTAAAAACACAAACACATATGTATACACACTTCAATAATTAGATGCTATTATAGCATTTTCCTCAGGAAGTAGTAGTAGTAAGACTCTTTAAGATGCTATGATAGCATCCAAATTTACCAAACCCTTCCTTCACCTCTGACAAGACATCTTGTGAATGTGTGGAATGCCAGGTCTCCACCGTGGTTCGGATTCCACGTTAAACTGTAGGTCCTCCATTTCATCTCACAATCACCCTACCATTACACATTAGCGTAAGTGCATATAACCCGAACGGGTAGTGAGACGCGGTGCTAATAATAATAATAGCATCCAAATATTGAAATGTGTGTGAATATGTGTTAGTGTTTTTACTTTTATATGTGCTCTATTATTTTCCTACTGTTCTTTCATTTTATTTACTACAAATTGTTTTAGCTCAATGCACTTTATTTCATACATAAGATTTTTAGAAAAATATTTCTTGAATAGCTCTACATCTAAAACCATAATTTCATTTTGTGTCTAAAAATTAAATTAAAGTTTAACAAGTAGAGATATTTAAAAATTCCTCTCGTTGCCGTTGGTGCTTTCACTTTGTTCCACGCATCAATGATCACATATTTACTAAGAAGTAATGGTTTATTCTGTTTTTATCCATAAGGACTAGTCTTTATACACACCTTACAAATACAGAATCTTTGGACAGAGCTTAATTCTGTAGGCAGAGCTTAATTCAGAAATTTATATTCGAGAATATTCAAATTTTGAATATTTGCACACCCTTAAATATAATTCTCCTTATAAAGGCATAACACTTAGAGTGTAGAATGTATTAGAATAGTAAAACTTTGTGTCTAGAAGAAGATTGATTGTCTTTATATTAGAGATGGGTCGAATCCACTATTTCTCGAATCTGAATCTTGAATCCGAATCTACATTTTATTTTTGAATCTCTAATCCGAATCCTAGCAAATCATTATAAAGTTTAATGATTTACAAATAGACCTACATTACACAATATAGGCTTAAACTGTGAATTAAGATATATTTCAATCATGCTTATAATTTTAATTAACCGCAAACACCGCTCCAAAAATACATGTTAAAATCCAGCCAAATTAAACAATCTAGACTCATATTAATGTTTAAAAATCAAATCAATCAAAATGTCAGTGTAGGCCTATTTTAGCTATTTTTAAAAGTGTTGTTAGAATGAGTTAAGTTTATAAAAAAACGTGAAATAAACATATTAGGCCTAGTTATCCTTTGATCAACTTTAATCATCATTAAAGGATATTTTATTGTATTAAGATAACAAAAAAAAATACAAACAGATATTTTTATTAAAGACTAAAACAACATGCTTAACAATTAAACATACATTGGAAATAGTGAACTCAATAATACCTAAGTATATTTTTAAATATATATATATACATATATATATATATCCATTATCTATTTTCGCGTAGAAAACAAATATATTCGACTCTTGCGATATATCGATTTCTAAGAATACATTTGATTTAAAACACTGAACATATTTTCGACTACAATATGTTCATTCCCATTTTATAAGGCAGGACTACGTTTGAATATTTCTACAATTACTTCAATAACATTATTTAAAAAATAATAAACTCTAAGTTAAAATCAATTTAAAAACAAATAATGGTTTGGCAATTCGTTATTTGATTCTTAAAACTCAAAAGCGCTTACTAAGTGATCACATTACCTGAATCGATTTTAAACAAACAATCGATATACAATACGTAGGCCGGTAAGGATAAACAAACAATTTTATCGCTGTCTGACTGTTGACAGAATTTATTTTTCATGAATCCCAACAAAATGTCTAACTTAAGGATCGTATGCAATAAATTGGGGTTCTTTGCATAGTTGTAGATAATTAAAACCAGTTGGGTAGTAATAATTAACAGTATCTTTATTTTAATCATCACTCGGGCGAGTAAACATAATATACATTATGGCGGCTGACTTTATATCATGTGTAATGGCGGCTGACTTTGTATCATGCACTATGTGTTCTTATTTCTGTTAAAATAAAAGCCGTAATTTGTTTTATTTATTTCGAGCTTATTTGTAATTCTAGTTTTAATTTTCAGTTTTTTAAGAGTTTTAAACCGCACGCTCCTGCTAATCCAAACCTGAAATGGTCTATGACGTTTTGGACTAGGGCGGCCCAAAGTAAATTTTATGTCTAAGAGGGACTGCCTTTTGGCACCCCTTAGATAACCGGCGAATGATAGGAAAATATGAAAATAATCCTCAGACCTAGTAATTCCTAAACTACTGTTTCCCGGGTGTGATAGGAAAATAATCCACAAAGCTAACAACATGGGCATGATAGGAAATTAATACCCAAACCTAACAATGTACAGCCTAACATAACCTTGTCATGGTGATATTACTAACTACCAAATCCAACAAAATCGGGGCGCATTTTACATCTTTCAAAGAATGTCTTCATTATTTTTTACATTTGCCAATGACAGAATTAAACTTTATTACATATTACTTGCTACATTTATAAATATATAATATAATATATAAATATTAATATATGTCATAACTTCTTTACTGCCAAATCTTTAATGATGAATTTTATGCCAACCTCTTGAAGGACATTGTATTCAATTGATATCATTGCCAGTCATTCTAAATGAACCTGTGACATGGTGGATCTCAACTAGTTCTTAATATATTTTAATTTAGAGAAGCTTCTTTCTCATGAAACAACAGGCACTGGAAGGCTGATTAGGATTCAGAGTACCTCTGTTATATTTGAAAAGCTTTCAATAAGACTGCTAGTAGTGATGAACTTTAATACATTCAATGAGCCATTTAAATCCTTATCAGATAATAAAGAAACTAGCACTTACAGTTATTGATGTAATTGCATACCATTCCAAGAAAATTTTCAATTCATAATTAACTACCTGTATTTGGAACGTTCATGTTTTCTTTTTGAATTACCTTATTTCATTATAATACAACAAAAAACTACATAATAATCAAAACCTAAAAGGTCATAATTAGACAAAATAACTACACGGAAACAAGAAATAAATAAAAAGGAAAAAGACTACATGTTAATTTTGAAACGATTCTTAAATAAAGTTAAAAAGAAGTAAGAAAACAAAATAAGTTGTCTCCCGCTAATTGAATCCAGACAGAGAATGAACGAGAAAAAAGGTAAGCTCCCTGAACAGGAAATCCTGATTTTTAGTGAGGCCAATCAGCGACAATCTCGTAAGATAAAAAAAGGACCAATCGTATAATACTTAGAGACTTGGACATTTTAAAAATACAAGATATAAAAAAACATTAAGGTAAAATTACATATATAAAAAAAGTACAAAGAGATTTAATTATTTAGCACATATTGAATTAACTGTTTATAAAAGATTATTTAAAACTTTAGTTCCACTAATTCCCATCCAGATCGACACCTATTCCGGAACTACTCCTAATTTAAAGTTTGTCCGACAGATCTCGTTACTCGCCACTATCAGGGATTTCAGGGTCGATAGAACTTAGGTCCATTTATAATCAACAGTGCATGATCCTAATGAGAATTTCATGCCAAACAATTAGACAACACACACACACACACACACACACACACACACACACACTTAGAACTTTTTATTTTTTTCTAACTAAATTTAACGCAGTCTTCTTACCAAATGCATCAGGTCTTGGATCAGCTGAAAACTCAGCATCGTAAATTTCATTATCCTGTCAGCGAAAAGGAGTTACAACGTACATACCACTTTCCCATCGAGTTTTACTAAGAGAATTTATGGTTAAGGATACATGTTTCTATAACATTAACCATGGATGAGTAGTCATAAAAATATGTATACACTTCTTGTACATTGCTGAAAAGGATTATAGCTTCGTTGCATGATAGAGCAACATCATTTACCACCAAATTCACTAAATTCAAAACCTTTTGCTTTATATTTGAGTCACGCACTCCAATTGTTTGTCCTGGATATTTTTCCTTAAGTGATGAATATAAGATTCTTTTGATACAACATTAAATTTTGTTATTCATCTTGCAAAAGTAAAAATGTATTAACAAGTGTTAGGTGCATTATGTTCAATGTAAGAAAATCTAGTAAAAACTTGCACTGTCTCAACGACTGCACTACGATTCCAATTGTAGTTAACCTTTAGTAATAATACCTTGATAATTTTTTATATATTATTATAAATCTAACATGTGATAATAAAGGTTAGTTTTGTAATTGGCAAATATATAATGTGTTACATTTTTAATATGAAGATTAAATTTGTGTATTCAGGTCCAGGCTCTGTTCGGGCATTATTTTTCCTTTCCCGCCCAGGTTATGTTAGGTTCTATTGGTGATCTCTTTGACACCCCTTAACTCATAAATGGTAGACTTAACAACAGGAAACTCGGTTCTATTTTAATCTCACCTTTCTCATGTCTGTTTAAAATCACACATTTCTGTTTTAGACTTAACATGCTACATTTTATTTTGTTTGACAACAATGCACTATGAATTCACTTTAAAACACTACCACACAAGTAAGACAAAACACCAAAAATTGGCTTTTGTGACAAGATAAAGATAAAATACTATTTGGACCTTGAGAGAGGTTGGAGAGAAATAAAACTAGGAGAGAGTCAGATTACCGTGTCTTCCGTACTAAAACAAGTTCTGATTATAAATACCGTGTGCTCTAGTTAGTATGAATTGAGTTTGACATCTCTTGATTCTTTCAAATTTCAGCACTTAGTAATAAAATGAATTATTGCCTAATTAATGGCTTGAAAATGTATAAAAAGACAATGTAAAGACACTTTACAATAATGTACAATGTTATACAGGGTTTCTATACTGTATGATAATAAGTTTCAGCACTTGTACGAATTGAGGTTATTGGTGAATTCAGCCTTACACACCTAATTTATATGCCTCTTTAATTAAATTTCAAAGAAGTATGTCGAAGACATGACACTTTGTACTTGGTTTGCAGCAAGACCCTCGTTGGAGTGATGTGAATGTTATATCGAGCTTGCTAAAGTTGTTTTTTCGCCGTCTGCCCGACTCCCTCTTGACGACGGAGCTCTACCCCCATTTCATAGAGGCAGACAAGATAGACGACTCCAATCGTAGACTTGTTACAATTAAAAAACTGGTGAGTTATTGTGTTTTCAATTGTATTTTGTATAGTTATTGTTAGAAGTGGAAGTATTATTATATGATTTTTAATATAACTACTTGGTTTTCAAACAATCCTGCTGCCCTCTACCAGAAGTATGACACAGTTTTTATGTTAAACGTTCCTTCTGTTAAACCTCAAGTCAGCCATTTGTGGATACAATTCAGGATTTTCACAAAAGCAATTTATTACAAAACTATCAAAATGGATACCATTCTGAGTGGATACAATTCCAGTTTTAGTGGATATAATTCCAGTGGATAAAATTACGAATTTTCACAAAAGCATTTTATTACAAAACTATCGGAATGGATACAATTCCAGTTTTTGTGGATATAATTCCAGTGGATACAATTCAGGATTTTCACAAAAGCAGTTTATTACACAACTATCAGAATGAATACCATTCCGAGTGGATACAATTCCAGTTTTAATGGATATAATTCCAGTGGAGTGGATACAATTCAGTTCCCTTGAAAAAAATACTTACTTAAGATAAATTCTTACTCCCCACCTCCTCCTCATAAGAAAACATAGTGAAATACTAAACCTCTCTTCCCCCCAAAAGCCCTACATAATTTAAGGGCGGCCCCTTAGGCCATGGCCATCAAAATAGGTACACAACTGACCAAAACTCGTGAAATACTGGTATAAATTATCTTTTCAGGTTTCACAAGCTAAAGGCTAATAGCGCTCCAAATTGTAGCCCACATTAATCACATCTAGTTAGGATTTAGGACTAAGAGAACTCGACTCTATGGGGATTAAAACTGGCCGACTGATCATATGTTGTTGGTCAAAGCAATTTGGCATACTTGATGTTGCCCGAGGCCTCTAATAGACCAATATGTCATAATTTTTCCACCCTAGTCTTTTGTCACTATTGATAATCTCCAGACCGAAGGTTCCTTTTTTTTTGTTTGTGACCCTTTTCATTAGGCAAAATAACTAGTGAAACCAGGCAGTAATAGATTTATGCTGACATTTTTTATACTCTAGTGTCAATATTTCCAGATCCAATGAGAACTAAAAGTAATCAACATATATATGGCGTTTTACTTCCCGTCTGGGCTGACTGCATGTATTTATTACGATATTGGGGTGATGGTGATGAAGGTAGAGTTAATTACAGAAAATTTACCCACATTTGTTTGGGAAAAGAGAAGAAAACAATTGAATAAGATCTGCCCAAATTACCTTCAGCAGGGATTTGAACCCTCACCTCTCTGTCAATGATAAACCAGTATATTGTGCTAATGCAAGAAAGACACCTTCTTGGAGCATGTGACCGACCACCAATGCAGTAAATTGCTATTTTTGAGAACTTCTATGAAAAAGTCGTTCGGCATGTTTGATTACCTATCCAAACTACCCAAAGATTTACACTAATGGGAGGGATAAAAAAATTCAAGTGTCGCTGTATGCCGGGAGGCATGTGTACGATTTCAAAGGACTGTATTTTTCCACAACACTATAATTTCACTATCTCCCTTTTTAAAGTCTAAACATGCATACATCATAAAGAAAATAATATAATCGTGAACAGTTCCGGCCTCTAGATTCCCCAACCAGTTTTTAGTTTATTTCAGACTTGTCAGACAGAAGCATCTTGCTGGCTGGGATGATTAGGCTAATTTTTCTCCTCGAGAGTAATATTGTATCTTGACGTTTTATCTTTCCACGTTTAGTCCAACTTGGGCCGTCTGCACATTTTACAGTCCGGTGGGTACTACACTTCTTATCTCTATCAGCCAGCCAGCCTCTCAATTATTTAAAAAAAAACAGAAATGCTGCCAACCTGATGGCTGTAATTCACTAGTTTGTATAACTTTAGCAACACCATCTATTTTTAGAGCTAAAAGTTCAACACACTGCCAGAAAGGGTAGGCAAACCCTTAAGTCATTCTTAGGAATACATTTAAATATAGTAAAAATAACTACCCCTTTTTATTTGATTGAATGTTTGGCTCTCTTGTTTGCAGGTCCATGAACTGCCGGATCATCACTTTGAAACACTCAAGTTCTTGCTCTTCCACTTAAAGAGGGTTGTGGACCACTGTGATAAAAATAAAATGGAGGCTCGCAACCTGGCCATTGTGTTTGGCCCTACACTAGTTCGGGCAGGTGACGACAATATGGTCACCATGGTGACAGATATGTCACACCAGTGTCGCATTGTCGAATCGCTCATCACGCATGTAAGCATATTAGATACACTATTTACACTTTTTTTATTTACAACTTAGTAGTCTTATCTGTGTTTTGTCTGCCGACCAAAATTTATTTCCTAACTCATTTATGAGAACTTTTTAATTCAACGATGACTTTTATATATTTATTATTTATTCATAGAGAAACACTTTTTTATAAAAGAATACATGCATTTTAAAATATGTAATATACAGCCTTTTCCCTCTTTTTATCAAGTTTGCTCCCTATTGTTCTGGGTCTATTTTGAAAATCAACTGTGGACTATTGTACAAGTATACTCAAAAGATATCAGCATGTAGTAAGGATTATACAATTTAATATAAAATTAAGCATTGAAAGGAGGATAAAAGGAAAAGGCCTACATACTTACCAGAGAACTGTAGGTCTCAAATCTCCCAATTAAAACACAACAAAACAGGCAACAACATTAGACTATTTAAGTGACAATGATCAACCTCTTGCCATGCTGCCTTAGTCCAGTTAGTGTTTTACTCTCTTCTGCTGAAGCAGGAGACTGATGTACCTTGAAAATGTCATAATTATGTGTTGTGTTGTGTTTTTAACTGTTAGCTTTGAGGCCTACATTTTCTGGTAAGTATGTAGGCCTTTTCCTTCTATGATCTTTTCAGAGTTTAATTTAAAAAGCTGTTTGGCACCATTTGTCCTTTGTTTACAATATAATATAAAATAATTCAAGAATGTAGTTCTACAAACTAAACATACCAACAGTTAAAAAAACACTTAATTTTAATGTTGTATTCTGAGAGCTCGATCAACTTCATTTGTAAATTCATAGGTACACTAAAGACATCACCTGAATGTGGTTGGAAAATTAGTTTTAATGCGAGATCTTTTTTCTCAAAATCTTAAAAACTGTCATTGTGTTTTTCGTTTATTGAGTCTAAGACTGTATTCATTCACTATTCTTGTATGATTTCTACATCACAATATGGCTTACCTTTTATCCCAAGTATATATGCTACTTTATAAGATGCTTGAGTAATTTCATTATGTCCTCCTATTACTTGAAATAATTTTTATGTGGTTTTTTGAAGCCTCATTTTCAGTAGTACAAATAATTTTCTTGGTTCTCTTTCTAATTTTGAATATTTGTGGTCCATATCTGTTCCATAATGCTAATGAACATTTTATCCCTTCACTCTTGAAATCACTTTGCTACTACTATATTTCGTAGTGATAGATTTGGTTTACCTCCACTCGTCGACAGGCGGGCTGGCAAAGGTCTTGGGGCAGTAGTTGCGGTGATTTGGAGTTTGGACTATGTGTATCATCTGGTTATTGTTTGTCCGGATTGCATTCAAAGGAGGCTTGGAGATTCCTAAAAACCTTGAGAAGTTTAGGATGGGAGATCAAGTGGGCTTGTTGAAGTTGGCCCATTCAGGGGTCGCGCTGGCTTGCGTAAGGCGTGGAGGTGGGGGAGAAGTGGTCAGGGAGGGGCTTGCAAGGGTTTGTAGGTGGCGGACTTAGGGGCGAGAGGGTGTGTGGTAGGTCTCTGCGAGTACTCGAACTTTGAGCTTCGAGTTGAGCTCGTTCTTTTAAGCTCAAGATCGAAATCGAAAGTTTTGTAGGCTTGACATTTTCGAGCTTTCATTACAATTACTACAATTAAAATTTATGTGACATTAAAAATGAACATAACAAAATGGCAATTGGTTTAGAAAATTTTGTTTGGAATGCAGGTCATATATTATATTATTGTACATCTATAAAAGTCAAATAATCTAATTTAAATATAAAATAATAAAACTCATAACCACAGCATTGAGACTTAACATTAAATTAAGAGATGCTAGAAAATATTTAATCAACTATTATATGCACACACTTTAGATTAGACTATAGGATAATTAGGATCATCAAAGCATAGTAAATATTAAGGTTTATTTATATTTTTTCTAGTTTGTAACTTATTTTAATTTATTATTTGTGATTCTGGGAATAGCATCACAGAATTTTTTTTTTTTTTTTTCATAG
>CABFVX010002529.1:0-76010 GCA_902151425.1 Timema shepardi | reverse complement strand
ATCTTAGTGAAAAGTTTTATATATATATATATATATATATATATATCCTCCTTACCTAACTTAGCCAAGACTGAAAGAGAGCATAAGTAGATGATTAATCAAAACAAAAGGAGGTCAAGAGGGTTCCCCAAAACACATGGTTTCCCACAGTGATCATTAAATCATTACCCAGTTACCAAAAGGACTTTATTATTTATTAAGAGAATAAAAAAGGGTAATAAAACATTATAAAAAATTAATTTAAAATAAAGGAGAATAGATTTACATTTACTACATTACCAATTTGTTAAAAGGATTTATAGAAGATATCTCCAGTAGAAGACCAGAGAAACAAAATAAAAATTAATAAATACAAAGAAAATAGTCTTCAACCATTATACTTAATCCCCTGTTTGATTACATTTTAAATCGCGTGGTCTATAGGATGCTGATTGATACAAAACCATAACATAAAAAAAAACATGTCTCATGGTTGAGAAATTTTGCGTTACATTACAATACAACAAAAAATTACATAATGATCAAAACCTAAAAGGTCATAATTAGACAAAATAACTACACGGAAACTTTACCTCAAAGCCCCAAAACAAGAAATAAACAAAAAGGTAAAAGACTACATGTTAATTTTGAAACGATTCTTAAATGAAGTTAAAGAGAAGTAAGAAAACAAAAAAGGACCAATCGTATTATACTTGAACACATGACATTTTTAAAATACGAGATATAAAAAAACATTAAGGTAAAATTACATATATAAAAAAGGTACAAAGAGATTTAATCATTTAGCACATATTGAATTAATCGTTTATAAAAGATTATTAAAACTTTAGTTCCACTAATTCCCATCCAGATCTCCACCTATACTGGAACTACTACTTAATTTAAAGTTTGTCCACCAGACTTCGTTACTCGCCACTATCAGGAGCTTCAAGGTGGATAGAAATTAGGTCCGTTTATAATTAACGGTACATAAGCTCGCTTTTCACTTTTGTTCTCAGCAACAAATATTTTGTATTGAAAATGCATGTGAATGAAACATTTAACCATTAAATTCATTTATACATAGCAATCTGTTACTGTTTTTTGAAAATGAGTTCTGCAAGATTAATTGTTTTAAATAGAATTAACACGTAAAACATACCAGTCAATAAAGTTGATTTTCAATTATCTGGTAGAAATTAAAAAATAAAAGAATAACAAGGACCACAAATCTAGTATTTACTAGAGTGTCTAGAAGAAGCAATACTTGTTCTGTAGCTCGAGTAACTGTTGCCATCTGATTGAAGTATCTCCGATCACTGATATCTCAATCACCGATACTTCTGAGATCAAGTCACTGGGAGTAACAGTGATAAAATGGTATTGGTGAAAAAATCACAGTTGGTGATTTATAGCCCATCTCTAGTGATCATGCACGTTTACACTAAGGAATATTAAACACAATATGAAACCCTTCAAATTTATAACTGTTTATAATTCTTACTCTTCCTTAGGGTAAATTAAGTTATTGAAGCATATTTTGGGGAAATATTAGCTTATTAAAACATCAATTTTATTAAATTTTTATCAAGACAGAGTAGAAACACTCTACAATAATGTAAAGTGATAGTGAAGGAAGCCAACTTGAAAGGATTGTTAGGTTAGGCCTAGATATAAACAAACACACTTCTCTCTATCTTCTTACACTTTTACACTTCCCATTTCTTCAAAACTTCCAAAGTTGCACACTGTTTTGAATTTTAGGAAGTATTTATATCTTTTTTCATATGAAGATACATTAATGAAAAAGTAATATTTCTGAAAATTCAAAATAATGTGCAACTGTGGAAATTTTGAAGAAGTGTGAGGTGTAAAAGTGTATTAAGAAATGAATAGAAAAGTGTGTTTATTTCTATTGAAGCCTAACATATCTATCCTTTCAGATTGGCTTCTTTCACTATCACTTATTTTACATTATTGTGTAACTTGTTTCTACACTATCTTACTGTACATTTCCAAGCCATCCTGCATTTATTCATTTTATTACTTTTTTTATATAATTGTTAGTATAGTTTTAATGTCCTTAAATACATGAGTGTTGAAACCATTTTAATTATTCTTCTTATTAGGCCTTATATTTTTATTCGAGTGTTGTTCTTGTTATAAAATTGTGTTTTTTAAGTGTTATTTCTAATTTAAAAACAGTTATTTCCATTTAACTATTTTTCCAAAAGTATTTATATTTATAAAAATGAGTGTCATTCATATTTTAAGAACATGTGTTTTAGTATATTTTTTAAATCTCAAATTTTAAAGATGTGATATTAACATTTAAAAATAAACAAATATATACTCTCAACATTTTGAAATTATAAATATACTCAAATTCGACTCGGAACTCGGGAGCTTTTAGAAACACTCATCTCGAATTTGACTTGAATAAAAATCCCAAGCTCACAGACCCCTAGTGTGAGGGGAGTATCGGCACTAAGGAAGTTGTGGAAATAGGTGTTGGGGGGAGGGGGAGTAATGGGAAGAGATGGGTGAGGTCATACCACCCTAGAATGCCGTCTCAGCAGCTGGTGAGTTCTTTGGTGGAGGATCTCGGTCATGTGGAGCTTGATGCTGATGGTGGTGCTTGAGTGCCAGACTTCGCTGTGGATAGATGTATTAGATGGTTAATTTTCTAACATTGGGTTTTAAAAATAATATTTTTTTAAATTAGTTAAAATACATACTATTTCAGAATATATAGTTTGTAAACATGAAGATATATACTTGACAAAATATTATAAAAGTCTTCACCGAACACCTCAAAAGGCCAGAGTATCCATATCCCTGGATATTCATATTGTGCAGACGTGCCCTTTTCATCACAGACCTAAAGTGACTTACAGAGAATGGTGAATTTTGACTAATTGCTTAGTGCATTAAGTAATATAAATAAGCTTAAGAATATTTTTTTAATCATTAAAAATTAACAAAAAAAATATTTAAACTTCAATTTGGCTTTGAGAATATCTAATTTATTTGATTCGGGTTGGATTTGAATTGTTAAAGAGTACTTTGCACAGTGCACAGCCATGTGAAATAATATTAACTAACCTTTGTATATTATTTCTCTAAGGTTGATTGGTTTTTCTCTGACGAAGATCCAGAGGACAGCTTCCCTTTCAGTGTACCTCAAGATGGGGCCGAGTTGGAGCCTGCAACGGCCAACCAAAACCTCCTACTTAGCAACATTCAAAAAGTAGAAGGTTAGTTTTTGAAGTATATTTGTTTATTTGTCCATGTAATACAAGGTTTATTAGCACACACTATCACAATTGCTGCATGAATTGTCATTGTTTTTAGCTTTACCCCTTTTATCAAGTATTTTAATGCATTCTTTATTCTAGTACCCTTATTGCTTAGCAATTGATTTTGTGTCTCATTTAATTTCACTTGAAATAAATGATGATATTCTATGCACAGCTTTGGTTTATTGACATAATACTTTACATCTATTACTGTTTCCAGCCTGTGTTCTGGGTCAATTTTTTATTCAAGGCACATAATTTCCACTACCGGCTTGTTAGGCCTGTCATAGCTTTATATGTCTTGTATTCTAACTTAAGACTAGAACAGTTACAACATCCAGTCCTTGGCCATTTCTTTATTAATGTTAAAGGATAGACCCACATCTCACCACTGATAAATTTTTGGCCATGACGGGAATTGAACCCAGGACCCTTATCTCAATATGCAGACACGCTACTGAATGAGAAGTAGCCTATTCACATAATTCAAATAATATACTCATAAAATAAATTCTCACCTATTTTAAATAAAAAAGAAGTCTTGTTTAAATTAGAGAAAAGAGTAAATTGTATATTAATTTTCAAGTTATATAAAAACCACTCATCATTTCAAGTTTGATAGTAAATATCCTATTTAACTAAAAATAAATTATCTCAACCTTTCCTATACTTTTGTATATTTTAAAGAAAAGAAAACCAATACTCAATTGTTTTTCGTCAATATCCTATGTGACTTTTGATCTGATTGACAATTTTTTTTTATCACATTTCAGCCAAATATTTTTTCACAAATATTTGAATATCAGTATTAGCTGTCTTTTTTTTAAGAACATTACATTAAAATACTCTAAAAGTCAAGATGAGATGGAATTATTTTTTGATTAATTCCCCGTATCAAATAATGAGTTAATTCCAGCTGTGGCTTTCATCAAAAGATTTAAAGAATGCAAGTAGACCCGCTTTGGTGATCGAATGGCTTAAGACATCACTTTCATGATAGACTAGACTGCTGATGACAGGGAGAATTCCATTAATGTTTACTGGGGTGGTTTTTCCAAAATGGTTTTCCACTCTCCCTTCACGCTAATGTGAATACACTTCATCTGAATTGAACCTTCATCATCCTGACACTAGTGTAATTAATATATATAGGTGTATAATCCAGCAAGGCAGTAAGATATGGTGCTATATATTATATATGTAGTTAAGGAGACTATCTAAGCTTGATCATATTGTTAGATTGAATACGCAAATGCTTTGTAAAATGATACAGACATGGAGGCAGGTATATATAATGAACAATTTCACCACCACCTCTCCTTCTGCACTCTCTTCAGCCAACCGTCCCTCTGTCTTCCTGCCCCCCACTTCAATCTCCATAATCTTCTTTGGTATTGTCCACCTCTCCATTCTCCTCGCATGACCGTACCACCTCAGTTCAGCCTTCTCTATCCTTTGCTGCATCGGATCCTCCTTAACTAGTCCTTTCATCCTTTTATTTCACAGACTTGAATTCTGCTTCCATCCTGTTCCTTCATTACTCCCGCTTTCACTTTGTATGTCGGTATTGGTACATAGTATACCATGTAGATCACTCATTTACACCTCCTCGACACATCCTTGCTCCAAATTATACTTCTAAATTTAAGAAAAAGAACTTTTGCTTGCCTCCCCCTCTCACTGGTTTATCTTTTGTTTCTTCGACTTTCCTCTATCAAATTTCTCAGGTATTTAAAACCTTTCACGGTTTTTAACTGCTCCCCTTTTACTGTTACACCAGCCGTGCTCTTGACTCTCTTCCTTGTTGTAATTAGCATTTCACTCTTCTTTAGATTAAACCTCATTCTATAATACTCCACCACTTTATCGCACACATCAAACTGCTACTCATATTCTTTATCCTCACTGGCCCATACCATCTTGTCATCCCCAAACACCATTGCTTTCATACTTCCCCCCGAAATCTGTTCTACTACTTAATATTTCATCAATTACTACAGTGAATTGATTTTGCTTCAGGCCATTTCCCAACTCAAACCACTCTGTCCTTTCCCCTCCCACTTTCCCACTTTACATATCTCCATTCTCATTATTGTATCATCCCTTACTCATTTCTTTTTCAATGCTTCCCATACTCTAAATCTGCATACACTGTAATGGTCTTTTTCAACATCTGAAAAGGCTATTAACAGGTCTGTCCCATTCTCTACTCATAATATCACTCTTTTAGCTGCCTTACCACAAATTTAAGATCTACTATGGACCTTCATGTTCAGAAGCCATACTGTTCCTCCCTTAAACCTCTTTCCACTTTTCCCCTAATTTTTTTCTCCAGTATATTTTCATATAACTTCACACAATGGCTCATCAGGGTAACTCTCCTGTAATTCCCGCACATCTTCCTGTCTCCTTTCTTGAAGATAGATGATTTCAACTCTTCTTAATGTCCTTTGGGATCATCTTCCTCTTCCATACTACTCTAATCACTCGATATAGCCACTATATGATAAACCTTTTCAACATATCTCACTACTTACTTGTTGGGTTATTTGCAAATAGCCAAATATATATTAATGATGCTGACACCTTAACTCAGTCTGTAGCATGTCTGCCTACTGAGTTAAGGCTCCCGGGCTCGATTCGCAGCATGGCTGAAAAATTTATAATTTTTAAAATGTGTGTTTACCATCTCACATTGATAAATTAACAGCCGGGGACTGGATATTGTGCCTGTACTAGTATTGAGTCAGATTATAAGATATACGAAGCTATGACAGGCAAAACAAGCTGGTACTGAAAAAAATAAAGCTTGAATAAAAAAACTTAACCAGACTATAGGCTGAAAACAGCAATGGATGTAAGCTAGATATTAATTGTGTTAATGCTGTAAGGATAAGGAATGTATATTTACTATTTAGAGAAAATGTACCTTAATTTGTATAGCATGAGAGTGTAAAACCTTTTAGTAAAAAGCACACTCAATATATTTTGTCTCGATTCAAGCCCTGATCTCCTTGTCTTTGTCAATCAAGCCTCTTGTAAATGTGATGCCTTAGAACATACACTCAACAAAGTGGATAAGACAAATGTTTTGATTGCTTTTATATCCTTTTAGTATGATTGAAGTTTCTAAAACTCTTTATAGACTTTTTTTTAGCAACATGGAATTTATTATCCTTTAATTTACAGAGATTACAAACAGTAAAATTAACTTGGATATAATGAGCACTAAATTGAACTCTTTTAGACATGATACTCAAGTACTTAAAATATAATGTTCTTTACTAGTTTTTATTAATTTTAAATATTTATACTTTTAAATCTAAGTCAAACATTTAATTTGTATGGTAAGCTGTTTGTAGCTGAGCTTATTTATTAATAAATTATAGTTGTTGTTAGTTGAGGTTATTCATTAGTATACATACCTTCCTTTTGGGAGTCCTGTGGTTCGAATAGGTTCGAATAACTTTCTGTTAAGCTTGCTCATGTATTTAGATGGTAGTGTATGACAGTAGTTAGTGACCCTGAGGTCTTAACTATTTTTACAAACAATACATATTTTATTTGGTTGCATTTTATTAACTAGAAGTTTGAGGGACAACTATTCATTCAAATAAAACCCACTACATTAGTTAATTCCAGAACATAATACAAGCCTAAAAGAACGTAGTTTTCTAAGCTATAAATACATCTATTTTCCATAAATATTAGGGTTAAAGAACTAGTATCTAATAGCACTTAATTTATATTAATTTTTAATTTGGAATGTTGGAAGCTTATTTTTGAATGCTATATTAGCACCATACTTGAAAAAATATGTACAATATAACATATAAAAAAAAACTACACTTGCATGAAAATTTAATGAAAACTACCTATAATTTTTCCTCCGCTCAATTTTATATTATTATTTAGCAAGTTTATTTCTTTCAAGAATGTTTTGTGATGCTCTGCATGTTTCACTTTTGATCTGTTTCTTGCATTGTTTTTGTTTTCTCGACGTTACACACAGGCATGAAAGCAGAATCTCCAAGTAGGGACATAAGTGCCAAAGATATTGTTTCGTCCATCATTTCTGCAGCGAACCGCAAGATGCAGAAGGCGAAGTCTAGGAAAGGAGGAGGAGGAGGTGGTGGTGGTGGGGGTGGTAGCAGTAATGCCACCAGTGGGACATCTGGAGCTACAGAAGATGGCCGAGAAACTTTCACGGAGACTATGCAAGATAGGGGAGACGATAAGCAGGTAACTATTATATTTTTAAGCTCTATTTCTTTACCTATCCTAAATACTTTGATTGTTCTTAAAATGTTTTTGTTGAAATGTTTGTTATGGCTGAATGCAAGATTGAAATTTTATGTTAGTGGCTCATAAGAACTTTTAATGTTTTTCTTTTCAATAATAATGAACATTTAACCCAACATCAATATTTCAGCATAACTTCAGGAAGAATCGTCAAGACATTAATAAGTGAGTTTAGTACATCTAGTTAAATCAGGAATGTCAAGTTCAATTTTTTGATACCCTAGATTCTTACTGGTATTGAAATAATTGATTCTTAGCTCTCAATTTTTATTTAATGGAAATTCTAGCACTGATGCAATGTTCAGAATTGTGTCGTGTTTAATCATGTCCAATATTAAAGATTTTTCCATTTAATTCGGTGCTGGCAAATTGGTAAATGTAATCAACATGATCTTTTGTCTCTTAGTGAGCTTGCATAGATCAAACTCGGCCTTAAGTTTAAAACATATTATTTACAATGCATACTTTTTCCCCCTCCAAATACCTTACGGTAAGCCTACATTATATAAATACAATACTAATTTTTAAAGAGAGGTTGAATACACAAAAAAGATTAAAATATTAAATATTGAAGAATCAATAATTGAGGTTAAACATCATAGCTACAAACAGGGAAAACCTGGGAATTGTTTTAAGTTATATAAAACAATGAAATGTTAATGAATTCAATTAAAAACCAGGAAAAATCATGTAGTTTAAATACTTGGATTAAAAAAATGAACAAGGTTGTCAATCTCTCAGTAGATTAGAATGTCTGTGACGGGGAGATCAGGGTTCAATCCTGGTCAGGTGTACTGAGTTTTTTTTCTTTCCTAAATGGTTTTAAACTATCCTTCCATACAAATGTGGGTGCACTAATTAGGGCACAGTAATGGGCTACTACCATAATTAACAAATATGATTAAAAAACTATTTAATACATCATTAAAAACAAAACGTTAATATCCTCGCAAACTGATGGGAAGGTGCAGGATAGCTAAAGGCGAATATTATATCACTTGTTCTTTAATAGTTAATGCCTTTCAAGTATGAATAGCCAAACATTATAGGAATTTAGAGACTTTGTTATCAATAATTTTAATGTATTGTTGCAAATAAAATAAAAATTTCTTAACTCTATGATAACATCGATAAAGTCCCACCAATAGTTACTATGTTAAATATTTACTTATTTTTAAACGGATTTTGTTGTATTATTCTTGAATATGCAGACAAAATATTATTTGTATTAATATTTGGAAATGATTGGAATTGAAAAGCTATAAAGTTTACCATTTAGGGGGTTTACTGGTCTTGAAAATCTAGTTAAACACATAATATTTATATTTATACAAACACATGTTACTCTTTAAAGACTTATCAGCTAAGCAGGGTTTTTGAGTTTAAATCAAAGCAAAGATTATTCATTAATTTTGATTAGTAATTTTTTTTAACCACCGCATCTTATTAGCTGTTTGGGTTATACGCTTATATCTTAGTCAAATATGCTAAACTTAAGGTGTTAAATAAAACAGAGCTATGCATTAAAATAAATAGTTGAACATTATAAAAAAAATCTTAGTTTTAGACCCAATTGCTATAAGTTATCATGGAAAAATGTAATTTCTTAAACAATAGTTTATTTTTTCAAAATTAAGCGTTAAAAGATCACCATCTGGCTTTATTATTATTATTATTATTATTATTATTATTATTATTATTATTATTATTATAAAAATAAATTATTTCAATATATATCTTCAGTCCTCAAAGTCAACATATTTTTTAGATATTATCTAAGGATGTGGCTTTGCGAAGGTTTTATAAAGGCTTTTTTTGGGGGGAGTAAAAAAGTGCGGCTTATTTTCCGGTCATTATGGTAGATGAAATCAAATCTTTGCATCCCCTAAAATTAGTTTATACTTTAAGGGTGTTCTTACCTCAACATTCTCCTTCTGTGCAATGTATTTTGTAGTCTTGATCCCAATCCAAAGCTGTTACACTATATGAGACAACATACACTATTATAACTTTCCTTGAATTTGTTTCCACTTTGATTCTTTGTTTGATTGTATTGACTCTCAAATGATATTGTTAAGAGTTTTTCCTTTTTACTGGTATTGTATTTAGATATCAAATAAACTAAAGTTCATCATCATCATCATTCGACGTTTGTGCCTCTGCAGGTCGTCTGGCACATCCTCTTCCATTCCTCCCGATCATTACAAACTCAGCCACCCGTCTCCAGTCTGCTCCTTTAGCTTCCTTGTCCTTCTGCACTCAGTCCATCTATCTGGTCTTTGGTCTTCCAATTGGTCTTCTACCCTTATCTTTGTTCTGTAAGGCTCTCTTAGGTATTCTGTCCTTCTCCATTCTTATCACATGAACTAACCACAGTAACCTTTTTCTCTTCTTTGTCTCTTCTAATGATGCGACTTTTAAACCATTTATAATTATTTCATTCCTTATCCTGTCTCTTCTTGTTATATTCTCATTGCCTCTCAGGAAAGTAACCTCTGCTGCCTGCAATTTACTTAAATCTCTCTTTGTTCATGTTCAGGTTTCAGAGCCATATGTCAATATTGGATGATAATATGCCTTATATAACAAAGTTTTGGCTTCTTTTCCTATATCCCATTGCCAAATTACATCCTTAGCCAGATTGTAGGATTGTCCACTCTTCCATACCTTTTTTCCTATTTCTTCCTGGATCTTAACATTCACAGTTATCTTATCTAGTCCTAGATAGCAGAAATCTTCCACCTTCCATTAATTGTTACTTTCTTTGCTGGGTTTGTGTTTCTAGCCACCTTCATTAGCTTGCTCTTTTCTACATTTGTGTCCAATCCATATTGTTTCATCGCTCCTGCCCATTTAGCTAGTTCTCTCTTCTGACTCCTACCAGGTCATGACATTGTTCGCGTATGCCATCACCTTCAGTTCCACCTGGTTTCTGTGACCCTGGATTTGGACTATAATTTCATCCATTACGATATTGAGGTATTGTACCGGATGTTTAATTTCTTTTAACCCTGGGTACATAAACAGGGAAAACATTCAAAGATTTAAAACAAGTAAAAGCTAAGATAATAATGGAGATAAACAATTAGGGTTTAATGAGATCAATTTGTCAATACATACATTAAAAATAATACAGGCACTATCCAGTTAGTGAAGTTTTGAGCTAATTGTGGATCTCTTAAATTGATTATTCACAAGCGAGTTATTTAGTGTTCACACTCAATAGTACTCAAGGCGGGAAGCGCCAACATTAGTACAACATAGGCAAATCCCTGGTTATGCTTGGTATGGGTAGCCTCCCCATTAGAAACACAAATGAAGCATTAGTCAATAAACAATTACACTTACAAGAATACCCTACACAATAACTTGGTTAAATAAACTAGCAGTCTTAAAATAGGGCAAGAAGACTACCCATGATAGTGAGGCTAGATTAATCCATTTCAATTCAGTTACAATAGTTGCAAGCTCCAGTGTGTTTATTCCGGCCATACATATTCCGGCTAAACTTTAGATAAAAGTTCAAATCCAGGGTTCTAGGCCAAGCACAAATGACCCAGCAAATAACCAATTGGTCTTAGCCAGACTCGAGGTGATCAAACCCAGAAGGGGGAGACACAGCCTCTCAAAGTGACAATATCAAAATTAGTAACAAACGCGAGCCATGCCTGAAGGGCAACAGGACCCACAAGTTGAGCACCACAACACGGCGAACGACAATCATTAAATATCTCTACAAACGCGAGCCATGCCTGAAGGGCTAAAGGCCCACAAGTTGAGAGCACCACAATAAGGAAAACTACAATCATGGCAAGAAGCACCACAAGTAACTCAAGGAGAGCCGACCAACACCTAATAAGGCACACTGCAAGGCCTGGAACAACCTAAACAGCCCCTTTTGTCTGAAGGCACTACAGACTTCAACATGGTTGTACAAGCCATGGAGTGGGGCACACTACTACCTAAACTGCAAATCTAAGGGACCCAGCATGTATCAGTGACATAGAACATCACCAATGGCTAGCACAGCGAGCCAGAAAGTTTAAGACTAAACTACATTTATATGAAAAACAAAAGAGTTATTAATGGCCTCTTGAACAAGTAAATTATTCTTAAGACCTAACCACGGTCATTACAACCATCTACTCCCTATCAATACTTGATTATAACGCTGCGGCAGCCTTCTTCTGCTGATCAGGCCAGTCCCTTGGTACAATCGTCCCTTCCTCCCTAGGGTCGTAAATATGTCTTGATCAAAGATATGTGTGACATGTCGTAATCTGGGATAACAATAAAGTAATTACTTTTGTCCTGCAAGCCACGGTGTCTTATAGCGCCAGAGTCCGGCAAACCATAGAAGAGTAGTGTGTGTGTGTGTGTGAGGGGGGCGGGGGGATTACATTCCATAAAAGTTCACTTTGACACATAAGCCCTAACCAGCAAAAATGGCGTGCCACCAGTAATTCACTCAGATGAATTAAAAGCTCGGCCTGGTGAAGTGCGGCGTCGCTGGCCGAGAGAATAGCAGGGCATGTCTGATGGAGCTCATGTTCAGCGAAGTTGTTGTGGCAAGGTATGTAACACAGACATGTATAGATATGAGCATATTTTCAGCAAACCATGTACATTTTATTTCAAGATCGTTATTTGTGGCAGTTGATTTGGTTTGTACGGGACTTGGCTAATTAGCCAGCTAAAGGTATAATAGAAAATTCAACTATCAACCTGATAAATTAGAGTCACACAATCTTCTAATTCCATGTTAAAGTAGTTTTCAATCAAACCTATATCTACTGATTACCACAAATAGTTTGCAGCCAGTGGTTGGTTTGATTTAAAATACAAGTCTTTCCACTATCCCTTCTCCTCCCACTACCTCTCCTCCTCCAGCTTGACCCAATCTTCTTCTACACACTCCTTTGTACCTCCCTAAGGTCATTCAACTATGAGGCTTCTCTGAGAAGTGAGTATACGATACAATTTTGGCAGAGAATTTTTAACATTACTGATGGGCTGGCTAAAAAGGGAAGTAAGCTTGGGTTTGCCAGATTTAGTATTTCGGAAAGTGAATCGTAACTGCATGTATCATCCATGTTAAACTTTGACCTGATTGACTTACTCTAGATTATTATCACATTAAAGTGTTTTTTTCACAAACTTTGGGCCAATATGGTTTCATTAATTTTTATTGATCATAGTTTTTACGCTCGACCACCAAAGTTTAACCTTTGTTGCAGAAACATAAATATGCAACTAAATAGTATTTATTCGGACGTTCTGAGTTCTGTGTCTTCAGTTTTGTAACAGCTGTGATGACTAGCAACAAAATTCTAAGATTAATAGAATATTATATTTTAAAATAATGGATGCCTTCATGAAGCACATTGCAAAGTAATTATTGTACTAGTAGATTTCCAAAATGTCTTCAGTGGTTAAATTTTTAGGATACTTTATTTGTAGTTAAAAAATGTACTACTTTTAATTTTTATTACAACATTTAACATTGGTCATGAGACTAAAGTTGTCATTCTCATCTTAACTAGTTTGCCAGTGACAGGAATATCGAGGTTAGTTTCCTTGCCAGGTGTAACTTGATATTTAGCGTTTATTTATGCTTTGTTAAAAAAAAAATCCCATTGTCACATCAGTTGTGTACCTGTCTTGCTTGTCGTAATCACAATTTTACTCCTCCTTACATTAAACCTCATTCCATACTGTTACAACACTTCTTCCCAGTCATTCAACTGCTCCTAAACTTCTGCCAATCCTTTCTACAACTTGCATTGTTATTTCATTCATCACTACAATGAACACTAGTGGCGAGAGCACACAACCTTGGTTAAAGCCACTCAGACCTCTCTTTCTTCTCCCCTCCCACTTTAACATAGCTCACACACTCTTTGTACATATTCCCCATTCTCCCTGTTGCCTTGTCCTGCACATATTGTCATAGGCCTTATCAACATCCAGAAGGAAATTACTAGATCCTCCTCGAACTCATAATATCGAGCTTGCAGCTGTTGCCTCATTCTGATCAATTTATAACATCCCTCTCAGCTACCAGGCAGTAAGCAGACTAAAAATGGGGACACAGTGGATGCGGACCGGCCCCAGCAGTCCTCCCCTTCTTCGGCAGTTGCCTTCTCTGTGGCCTATTCCAGTAATATTGCTAAGAGCATCACCAGTGAAGAGAACTCTGCAGGGTCTATTGACAACTGTGAGTATCTTGAAATATTACCTGAATTAATTCATTATTTAAACATTGACAGATTTATTTTCTCCATATTTAACCAATCTCTCCCATAATAATCCTAATATAAATAAGGATATCACAAAAGACTGGTAATAATCAATTAAAATTAGTAAAGATGTTGAGAGTATGAATATTTGCAGGCTTAGTTGAATATATAGAAGGCAGCAAATTAATATAATTTATAAATTTGCAAAAATCTATCAAACACTAATCTTGTTACAATATAATGATTTATTTTACAGTAACATTTTCTTAGCACTTTAATAAACAAAAAATGCTTTGACAGACACACATTTTTCTTCATCCTAAATCATCAAACCATTTAATATCATTTCGAAAGACATTAAACATAACAAAACCAATAACAAAATGATTTAAAATCTAAATCATAGAAAGTCAATAATGGTGGATTATTTTTACATTTATGCAATTATTGTTTTTTTGACAAGGTCTGTTTGCTTGCACTCATTCGCACAAGCATTCTCTATACTAGTAGTAAGGGTGTTAAGGATTTGAGTTATTATCGGTTTAAAATAGGAGGAATAGCCAGCATGTTTACCAACGCTGGAATATAAATTGTTGAGATAAAAAATTTAACAGACAAAAACTAGCTTTCAATTTCACAGGTAGCTTCTTCAATAGTATAATTTTAACTAATGACTGACTGTCTGATAGTTTTTTAAAAATAATTATATTTGTTATTGTTTTTGCTAAACACTTTAAACTCTAAATTTTATTCCAAATAACCTTAAATGTTATTATAAATTTGAACAATATCAAAATTGCAAAATCCTTTTGATTAAATTATAAATTAATTTTTTTTATCTATGATTTTGTATTCTCTTCTAAATTTATTTTAGCTATTTTTGCACTTTTTGAATGCATTTTTGATCATTTTTGCTATATTGGTGCTCATCTACTGAATATCTTTGTTCCCTACACAGTGAAAAACTTAAATCTCTAGATATAACTGAATGTTCTTTTTGAGTGTTTATTCTACCTCTGCATCTACAAATGATGTAAAAAAATCCCAGTTTTTATTTTATTTTCAAAATTGGGGAAACATATCTTAATCACTACATTTACTATTTAATTAGACAAGCCCATTTCTGATAATTAAAATTACTATAGTAAAACGGCTGAACCACTTTTAACAAACTAGCACTCATTTTAAAGGTTAGCGGCCCAGGTTGTCGGCAAAAATGATAGCTTCATACAAAAACACAATTTTCCTAGCAAACTTCCAGTTCTTATGCTGTGTGCGCAGTGGCTCATCTGTACAATCATTATTGTTCTACATCGTTATGGAAACTCTGAATGGTTCATGATTGCATACCAGTATATAAACTATATTTCCCTGATTAAAATAATAACTCACTTCCTACTAAGGTGGTATGGTGCAACAAATAAATAGGAATCTAGTTTGGGGGTCTTTTTAATTTCTTATTGTGCTGTATAGGGAGAAAAATAAATTTTGTTTAAAATTAGACACCAAAACCTTAACATTTATAAAAAGGTGATAGATAGCTTTTGATGAGTTAACCTTTAACTAGAAATCATATTTTGTAAATTGAAAAATTACACCTGAACACAGGAATCGAACACATGACCTTTGATTTAGTATGTCAATGCTCTAACCACTGAGCTACCCAGGAGTCATCCTGTGCCTAGTGTCATTCTTCATTCATATTTTAATGTAGAGTCTATAATGGACGTGCAGAAATTGTGAGCTACTAATGAGCACTCAATTAAGATCACTCATAGACTTTGCCTTAAAATAGGAGTCGAGACTGGCCCTAGGCACAGAACAACTACTGTTTAGCTCAGTGGACATTGGCGTACTAAACCAAAGATATCAGGTTCGATTTCCATGTCCAAATGTAGAATGAAGCTTCATTCTAAAGAACTTTTTTGAATACATTTTTTAATACACTTCACACTTCAGCAATAACCTGCAGCCATCGCTTAAACAATGTTGTTATTGTTATTATTGTTGTCCTCGTCATCATCATCATCATTATTATTAATTGTTGTTGTTATATAAGTTACTTTAAAACAAATTATAACATGGATAAATACATACAATTTTGCTTGTTTAACTATTCATAAGATACTCCAATTAATACAGTGTGTTGACTGTGGTAGGTGTGTCAGGTGATCAAACCAACAACCCTTCAGGACAGAGCATGCTGGATGATTCAAGTCAGCGGAAGGGTCTTGTTATAGGGAATGACGAGGTAGCTGTGTGGACCTATGCAAACTTGTCAGCCAATACGCAGGAGAGGATAAAAAGGTTAGTCTAAAATGTTGTGGAATTTCAAAGTCCTTAATACTCCATAATAATTTGAAGGGGCCCCTCAAATTCTTAAGAATATTTTATATTTAAGGATTGAAAAATATTTCATATTCAAAGTGTAAAAAAAAATATTAAAATTTTTGTCTAAATAATTGTATTCTTAATAATAATAATTGGTTTGGACCAATATAATTATATAACAAACCTAACAACCAAACCCAAGATTATTAATTTACCACTGATGTGAACCCAATCAGAATTTAAGAAAAATGTTCATACAAATGTAGGAAAGGTAAACACTTACCTATACCGTGGGAATGAAGTTTGTGAGGAGCGTGTTAGCTGTCACGAGGAGAAACAGGATTAGGAATGAGGTTATTCAGCAAAGATTGGGATACAGGGAGTACGTGAGATAGTAGATGAAGCAAGACTGAGATGATATGGGTGTGTAATGAGGATGGAAAAAGGGAGGATGTCAAAGAAAATGTTAGGAATGAAATATGTAAATAAAAGACTGCAAGGGAAACCAATAAAGAGATGGGAGGTGCAGGTAACAGAAAGTGTGCAAGTCAGGGGAGAATATAGGGGTGGATGGAGGCATTTTAATCAACTGACCCGGCCATAGGCTGAAGATGAGGTGAAGTACAAACTACCGTATTTACCTGAATATAAGACGAGGCTTATTTTCAGTTTTCAACCACCAAAAGTCAGGGGTCGTCTTATATTCGTGCATGAAGAAAAATGTTGGTGTAAACTCAACATTTCTATGTTGTATGATACTGCTATACCGGTATATCTTTATTTTACAAAGAAAAGGCATGTACTTGTTTAAATTCTAACACACACCAGCATTTTTTTCGTTTTAGCAGATATTCACATAGTTGAATATTTTATTTGTGTTGGTTTCAGCAAGTATGATTTATTATGCTAAGGATGTTCATGTTGGCCACTTTCATAACTCATTAACTATACTAAAAACTTGAAATAGTTAAAAAGATGGTAACGCAACAAATAAATACAGAAAAAAAATCTTATAGCATAAAAATGAATTGTAAATTGTGTTCTTCACGCTCTTGTAGGCCTAAAAGACAACCAACACTTTCATGTTGTTTATAGAAGGAATGTTGTAATGGCGGTGGTGCATTGTCACTGGTTGATTTCTAACCACTCTCTATTGACTATTATCATTCCATTATCTAAATCGCAGTTGATATCCTCGATCCATTTGTAAAAAAATTCGACAAGATGGCGTACCTTAACATTACAACTAACGAAATGTATAGCTTTACCTAGAGATGGGCCACTCGAATCTTTGAATCCTCGAATCCACCAAATACTGACAAGTTTTTGAGATTAGAGGATTTGATGTTTTGTTGAATTCGATGGTCGAATTTTTTATCTCAAAAACATAATATTTTGATTCATGAATTAAAAAATTACTAAGTTAGGCCTACTAAAAAAGCACAAATTAATCCGTAATCATTATTTTGTCGGACAAAAGAGATAAACATGAATAAAATCTTATTATTTTAACTAATAATGGTTAGGTGAAGAAAATTTAATGTGTCTAATACCCTACCCTTCCACCCCTATAGGAAACTTGGACTCAACCATTTAAGCGCATGCTTACTTCTGAAACTTTCACCTCACAAACAATGTTGTAAATATTTCAATGTCACATTAGAGCTCTTCAAAGACTGAAAATCATAACTAGAATTACAATTAAACTAGAAATATATTAAACAATTTTTTTTTAATTTTTTTTTAAGAAAAATAAGAACACATTACATGCGATACAAAGCCAGCTACCTAGATGTACTAGTCAGCTTACTAGTCAGCAGCCAGAATGATCATTAAATAAACATGATTGTTAATTCTTACTATCCAACTGGTTTTTATTATCAACAACCATGCAAAGAACCCCATTTTATTTCATATGATCCTTAAGTTGGATATTTTGTTGGGTTTCATGAAAAATAACTACTGTCAACACTTAGACACCGATAAAACTGTTTATTTACACCTACCGGTTTACGATTGATAATTTGTATAAAATTGATTCAGGTAATCTGATCACTTAGTAAGTGATATCAAGTTTTAAGAATCAAATAACTCATAATTTGTTTTTAAATTGATTTTAACTAAGAATTTATTATTTTTTTCAAATTTGTTTTTGAAGTAATTGTAAAAATATTCAAACGCAGTCTTTCCTAATAAAATAGGAATGAGCATATTACAGAGTTGAAAATATGTCCGTGTTTTAAATAGACTATATTCTCAGAAATCAATATCACAAAAATCAAATATATTGATTGTTTTCTATACGAAGAGAGATAATATATATAAAAGAAAATAATAATACATAGGCATTATTGAGTTCATGATTTCCAATTTATCTTTATTGCTAAGCATGTTGTTTTAGTCTCTTTTTTTAAATTTGTTTGTATTTTTATTTTATCTTTCTTATCAAAATAAATTATAATACCTCAAGATGATTAAAGTTTATTAAAAGGTAACTAGACCTAATCTGTTTATTTCACAAGTTTTTCATATAAACTTAACTCATTCTATCAACACTTTTAAAAGTAACTTAAAGACAGTCAAATTTTGATTGATTTTATTTCTCAACAATAATGTGAGTCTAGATTGTTTAATTTGGCTGGATTTTAACCTGTATTTTGCGAGGGGTAGTTGGGGTTGATTTAAATTGAGAGCATGATTGAAATAAATCTTAATTTACAGCTTAGGCCTATATTGTGTAATGTAGGTCTATTTGTAAAGCTAGGTCAGGTGCAAATAAGAGACAGGAAGCTGGTTAAGGATTAAACCAACAAACTTGGAAAAGGTCCTGATCAGTCCCAGTATAGTGGCTGAGAGCCTAGGGTTAGTGACGAAGTGTGAAGATGAGTTGTAATGAGAGTAAAAAAGTATGAATGGGGACAACAGGAGCTATGTTGAGCCTAAGAAGGGGCGGATAAAGTGAAGAGGAAAGTCTTATTTCACCACAACTTTTTCTAATGAACATTGTAATGTAAATAGTCATAACTAAAGTGGCATGAAATCCCAGGGAGAAAATAATGAAAGCCATGATGCTTTCTGATGACTTGATGGTTTGAGGGGAGAAGGAATAGGAAGTGCAGGAATGGAATGAGGTAGTGAAAGAGTGCAGGATTAAAATTTATCATGGTGAATTGTGAAGTATTAATAATAATAGGGAAGAGGATAATGCCTAGTAAATCTATAAATTTTATGGAGTAGAGCTGAGAAAGTTACAAAGTGTTACATATCTTAGAAGCGTGATTGAGGCAAAGGTTGGGAGTAGAGCGGATCTAATAAAAATTGGACAGCATGGGGTGTGGTTCTATAGGGTTTTAAGAGATATATGGCAAATAGAAGTGCCTTTGAAGTATAATGAAGTGCTGTAAAGGTCGTATTTTGTACCCATAATCAAGTATACACCAGAAACATGGACATTGGGGGCAATAGGAATGAAGTTTGTGTGAAGGCTGCTAGTTGTTATGAGGAAAAACCGGATTTTAGAATTAAGTTGTTCGAGAAGAGTGAGGGTACAGGGAGCACATGAGATAGTATAGGAAGCAAAAGGAAGATGGTGTGTTCATGTAATGAGAATGGAAAATGAAAGAATACCAAATAAAGGGATTGAGATGAAGTATGTAGGAAAAAGACCATGATTGAGACTAAGAAAAAAGATGGGAGGAGCAGATAACAGAAAGTGTGTGAGGGAAAGGAATAGAATGGAAAAAAATAAAGAAGGAAGAATAGTGAAAGGAAACAGGAAGATGGAGGTGTTTTACTAAACTGACCTGCCCACAGGCGGGAAACATTTAATGATGAATTGATGATGATGTGAAGTAAATAATACTGTGCTTCTCTGGGTCAATAAGAGCCCAGAGGAAACGTAAGTTTATAATGTATGTATTTTTTTCATAAAGTGGAAAATTCAAGTGTACTGTAAGAGATAAAGTTAGCATCCATTAACCTGCTCTGGTGGTTAAATAGTCTAAGGCATCATCTTGTGATAGACTGGACTGTCAAAGATGAGGAGATCAAGGTTCGGATTCCAGTCAAATGTATTGGAGGTGGTATTTACTGAATGATTTTCCAATCTTCTACACAAATGTGGGTACACTTCCTCAAATTCATCCTTACTCATACCTAACACACTAGCATAATTATTTTAGCTATACATACATATATAGCCTGAACTGGTAGTGATGGTGACAGAAAGAAAAAACACCCACCAAAATCATTTTAATATAACGTTTGGAATCCTGTAGGTCTGGGAACTTGAGGTATGGAACATTTCAGTTAGCGTCTACTCTAAATCCTTTATAGGAATATCGAATCTTTAAGAAATGATAAGATGTTGATTCAGATGAAATAAGATGTTAAATTTGTTATTAATATAACAAGAGTATAGTACAAGTTTTGTGTTTTACAAGAATAACCATCCAGCCCAAACTACATACAATCAGTATGAGAGTTATTAGAGAAGAATATGATACTTCCAAATATAGGGGCTTATATACTCCCCTTGTTTATCTGTGAGAGTTTCACCCTATGCAGTACAAGTGCTGCAACTATCATTCCATGGGGCAACATGTGTTTATGGTAATTAAGTGGAATAACCCAAAACACGTTTACTTGGGGTGATGCTGGAGTAGACATTTTTGAAACCACACTCAAACAAAAACACTAGGGGTCTCTGAAGATTTGATAATATCAATATAGATTCGAATTTAAATTATTTGATTTGAAAAATCAAATCAAACCATTAAAATAATGATAATGTTTTAGGTGTTGCAAATTCTGTAATGTTCTTAAATATGATACTAAATTTTTAACAGCAATTCTTGTTGGGTAAAGTAAATGCTTACTAATTATTACCATATTGACCATAAAATAAGCCACATTTTTCCCCTTCAAACATCCTTTATAGAACCTTAGGATAGCCTATAATTACACCCTTGTATAATAGGAAACAAATTTGTTAAATTTGAGCACTGAAGACTTATTGAAATAGTTTATAATCACCGCATCATATGGTAAAAGTTGACGAAGTACACTTTCTTAATTCAAAGCAAAATCAAATCAAATAATATGAGATATTCCTGAAACTAAATTGAAGTTTGAATATTAAAAAAAAAAAGTCGGGGAAAAATATTATACTTTGCAGAGCTAATAACGATGTAAATCTAGCTATTAAATAAATGTAATTTACAACATACTATTTTGCAAACATAATTAATACAGTTTGTCATGAAATGACAAATTAAGTTATCACAAAATGTAAAATAATTATTTCAATTTCTTTTACACAGTTTATAGCCTTTTATGAGTAAACCTTAGTGTTTTAACTTCTTTTTGGCGATGTTTCAAAATTGTTGAATCCAAAATTTTACTCTTGGATAGAATCAAACAATTATTTGAAGTGAAGTCGAAGTTTTTGAACCTTTGCACACCCCTACTATACAGTGCTCTCTACTGGTAAACTTTAACAAGGTGAACTATGTTGAATTGCATGCACATGTTGAAAAACTTACTCATTTAAATGTCATGATAACTTCTAGGGCTGGCGTCCAAAATTAACCTAATGTATTTTTATAATGTACAACTCTTTTTTTTACATCATAATTTAAGCATATTTAACTATCATTTGATTTGATGGTTATTGAAAATCAACGAATAATATTTGCTTCGATTCGAATCCAAAAGACATGCCTCTCAGATGTCTAAAAACTACATTTAACATTATTCTTTACCAGCTACAGGTGGTTTCCTTTCCTCAGAAGACAAGAAGAGGCAGAGTAAGCTACCTGTGACTGACGAAGTTTAGTGTTTGAATGTTGTGGCAACAACTTCTAATCCAGCATTACCTTAGTGAGTGTGTTGGTAACTGCTAACTACTACTCAACACAGTAAACATTGCATGTCGTGGTCAAGCGCTGTAGTTGCTCTAGAGTATGAAAAGTGAAAGGCTGAGAAGAAATTCCCACAACACACTATTACAGTCAGTACCAATTGGCAAATGAGATATGTCCTTCACTTTGAATAATTGGCTTAGCACGCTTATTTGGAATTATTTTAAAAACACTTTACATACCCTGTATCTAAGGTTTATTAGGTATCTGTATTGTTTTTCGAAAGAGGTAAAAATAAAGTGAAAACATTATTTTTATATAGACCCTATGAGCTCCTCTTGGTAAGCTCACTGGAGTGTGCACGCCAGAACATCTAGATAATGACTGATGATGTGTATCATTGGTCTCCCCCTTCAATCTTTAAGTAGTTTACATTCTTTCCACATGCAATGTTTACTATGTCAAGTAGTATACTTACTTTTGACCATTATCCAGCCCAGCGCTCCTTTCTTAAGAATATACATAATAGAATATCACCTATAATTTTTAACTGTTCTTGTTATTGGTATAGTTAATTCAAAGCCAGTGTCTTAACTCATTTCTGAAATTCAAGGGTTTTATAATCATCAGTCCAATCAAATTTATTACCAAAAATTCATTTGTGTTTTTAGGTCGGTGTAATTTGGGGATAATCCCACTTGTAACTAAAATCTGTAGCCCTTAACAAAACAAGGGGATGTTTTTCTCTATCTTAAATTATCAATAAAGTCACTTAAACATTGTTTTGAAGTTTTAATTGCTAGCATCACTGGTATGCACACATGTTCACCAGATTTGAACGGGAAACCAAGGCAATGCTACAAAGAGACCTGAGTCGACAGAGGCGGGACATGGAGAAACATGAGGCTGACAAGAAGAGGATTGAGCAAGAACTTCAGCAGGCCAAGAAAGATTTGGAGAGTGAGGATCTTTTGGATGCAATTGCAGACAATCCATCAGGTCACCACCACATTCTTATTGTTTGCATGTTGGAATATTTTATAGTTAATAAAAGCTGTGCTGTTGAGAGTATTTGTGTAGTTTTTAGACGTTTATCAAATTTTACACCGTGCTTCAATACCCTTGTTTCTTACTCCTAAATAAATAGTCATGAATCAATCTTAGTATCACAATTTTTGATACCTTGATGGTTTAGCTCTCAAATCACTGCTAATGAAAGTTCTAATATTCTAACAAAACAACAATTTTCAGATTTGTGTAATTTTTCATATTAACCGATACTATCTTTTCCACGTTTTTCTTCAATACCCGCAAATTGTACTTGTGTGCAAAAACCACAATTTTCAGATTTGTGTAATTTTTCATTTTAACCGATATTATATTTTTTCACATTTTTCTTCAATACCCGCAAATTTTACTTGTGTGCAAATTATCCCACCCACCCCCCTCCACAACCACCACCTCTAATCAAAGGAATCAATAACATTTTTCTAACATTGATGTTGGAGGCATGCAAAATTTTGAAATTGTTAATTTTGAGGAATTGAGAATTTTAAAATATAGCTTAAAATTTAAGAATCATGCCCTCCATTTTTTTGATTATTTTAGTTATCAAGTGCAGCATTATTGTAATGCTTATATTTTTATCATGTTCCCAGCCTGTGGTCGGGTCAATTTAGTTCATCCTTCATCCTTTAATCTCTACGATTTTTCTCCTCTCACTTTTATACTTTCTATTGTCTGTTATTCCCATCTCTCTCTTGGTCTCTCTTGAGGTATTTTTCCTAGAAATCTATTTCATTTCCATCATTCTCTTTGTTATTCGCTCCTTTCCATTCTCATTACATGACTATACCATCTCAGTCTTGCTTCTGCTACTATCTCATGTACTCTCTGTACCCCCACATTGTGGCTACAGACATGAGAAACCTGGAAAAGTCGGGAAACCTTTTGGTGTCGGGGAAAACAGAAATTTCATGGAATTTAAATATGTAACCAGATTCTGCGCTTAAACACAAAAGTGAAAGATCTGGTTTTCTGATGTTAACAAAATTCATTACCTATACTATATGTTTTAAAATGAGAGGGTTGTAGAGTGTTTAATTTATAACACAGGAACACAAATCATGAAATACTTAAAAAATAACTTATAGTAATGTTGATGTTTATTAGCCATTAAGATTGTTTTTGAAAATATATATTGAATGCAATAAACTAAAAAATGGCCATTTACCAAGAATAATTGTAAATAGTTTAAGCCAGGAATTCTTTTTAATGTCTGAAAAACCTGAAAAAAGTCAGGGGATTTCATAATGAAAGTGTTATAGCCACCCTGTCCCAGGCTTTCCCGGATAACTTCATTCCTAATCCTTTTTTTCCTTGTGAACATTTTCTAACAAAATTTATTTCCTTGTCTCTCATTTTTTCATTATTCATTTTTCTGTTGTATATGGGACTATAGATACAATAATTTAGTCTATTATATATAATGCACTTGTTATTTTATTATGTAAAAAGTTAACATAAGTAGGGCTGTCAAACCCGATACCTCAATACCTTATATTCTTGCTTGTATCGAAATAATCGATAATCAATCTTTACATTCCGATTCTTGCTACTTTGAATCTTAGCTCTCAATAAAACTGGCAACTAAACAAAACGGCAACATTTAGATTAGGTAATAATTGATTATCTCTCATATTGGTTTAGTTGCAATTTCACTTAAATGGCAGCAAATTGTAAATATACCGTATTGGCCCGAATATAGTACAAGCCTGAATATAATAAGATCCTAACATTTTGAGGTGTTCTACATAGAATATAAATGGTCTCGAATATAATACGACCTGCCATTATGACAGTAACAAGAGGTAGAAACTTAACATATTTGACATACTTTTTTTAAAAAATAAAAGTTAAGTGAGATTGTCAGAATACATTAACTGATTCTAAACAAACAATCGATATACCACACCATGTATATCAAAAGCTACTATATTTAGATTGAATTAAGATGGCCACTCTCCTGTAATTATATTCTTTGTCGCTTTTCAATTTTTATAATGTTTTTTTTATTTCTTTGAATAAGACAAGTTTAATAAAAATAGAACAAAAACTGACATAGTCAATAAAAACAGAACAAAAAATGTTAAATTTAGTTTAATTCAATAGACTTAGTGCATAGTCTGATATATTCGCTTTATTGTTCCCAATACCTTCTTCACTAATTTCTGGCAAGCTAACGTGTGTTGGATCAATTTATTTGATAAAATTGATATTTTTCTTTGTTAGAATTAAAAAAAAAATTATGACCATGAAAGTTTTTTAGTTTTTAGGTATGTTGTAAAGTTGAATACCTAAAAAATTTTCATACGAGGTGGGATGCTTGGAAAAATAATGAAAAAAATGTTCAAAAAGCGGAATCGAGAAAAAGAGGTACAGTAACATTTCTAAATATAAGCTATATTCTAACCAATTTTACTATTTTTTATTTTAGACATTACAAAGAATATATCAGACACAATCGGCCACACTGGGGTTTCAAGCAGAAAGCCTCCGACGAGGGACATAAAATACAACTTGTCCACCATCGGTCGACGCCTATCATCCTCTTCCCTCCCGTCTACTTCCAGCAACACATCATTCGGCTCTAATGCTTCATATGTGTCTGTGAGATCCACCCCACTACAGACCTCTTCCTCCCATGTTGCCATGGACCAGATGGACCTCTCTACTAAGGGCTCTCCTCTCCTAGGCTTCACACAGACAAAAAAATTGGGTACCACACACTTCTTCCCAGAAGCTCCTCGAGGACCAAACACTGTCACTATAAGTCCTCGCAATAGCCTGCCCAGCAGTGGGTGAGTCGATCTAAAGAGTATTTTTTGTGTTTCAATAAATTGTACACACCTAGTAAATTACTGAGCTTAAGTTAAATTTGTCCCAAAACTAGATAGCAGAGCATCTCTCAGTCACAGAAATTGTTGTGGGTTCTTGGGGTTTTGTTTGCAATACATAGATGCTGATACCTTGCCACCATGCTAATTGTTGTGTTCTTATATGGTTTTATTAATTCTCATAATTACTTTTAACGAGTATTAGTGGGGTTCTTGTAACAGCTTGGTGCGATATATATAAAAAAAAGGTATGAAAACATTTTAACTTGTGCCAATCAAACAAAATCTTATTTTTGAGTCAATAAGGTTAGGTTAGTTCAAAGAATGTATGGATTCCATTTTTTGGCTAATATCAAACTTGTAATTCACAGTAACATTAATATTTTATTTTTACAATTGTATTCAAATTTTCCCCCAGGTACTCTTCTTCGACTCTTGTAGGGACTAGAAATGTTCAGCAGACCCCCAACAGAAGCTCAACAAGGTCTCATTCATCTTTGTCGACTGTGAGAGTCTCATTGCCTGGTCCGGAGCAGCAATCTCTACAGAGGAGTGGTTCAGTAGAGAACTTGCAGACACAGCTAAACAAGCTCACTCACAATGGCACCCTCAAGAGGATGAAAACCGGGAATGAACAGGTCATTAATATAAAATAGTCTAGGTTAACTATTAAATATACTTTTATGTTGGATGTCACTGATCAAATACCTTAAAATTATATATATAATTATAGGTGTGACACAATGCAAAATATTTGGAAATACTTGACATTAAACAATGTAATGGAGCCAAAAGAATATGCAGACGATTTAAATTTGTTAGCAGACAGCTGTGAAGTAACTTTTTTAATTGTAATCAAAGAAAATAATACAAATTTTGAATTATTATCAAATCACGTCCTATGCTGGTTAAAAAATGTTAAAATTATTATGTTAGATAAAAAGGTTTATACATTATAAAAAAAAGATTCATTTTGGACCATGCTTCCTAAGTTATCATGTTTGAATGTAAGTTTTTCAAGATCTTCACGCAACAATAGATCACCTTGTCAATGTTAAGAAGTAGCTGCGGTAATTATACAAAATTTCCATATATATCCTCTGTTCTCAAAGTTAACACATTTGTTATGTATATAGGCAATACGAAAGTCTTATAAAAGCCTTTTTTTTATTGGGAAAAAGTGTGACTTACTTTCCAGTCAATATAGTTATAATTAATAATCATTTACTTTACCTCACAAGAATTGTTATTTAACCCTTTTGCACTCAGCGCATTTTCACTAGACTGAGTCAAAACACTCAGGGTAATTTTCACATATTGACTTCTAAATATTTTAAATTTTCTCATAAAAAATATTTTTAGCTTATATACATGAAAAAAATCACACTTATCATATAGCCATTGAAGAATTAAAAAAAAATTACATAAATTATTAGACTACGGTTATTTTGCAAACAAAATTGAAATTTTGAAAATCTTAAAAATTGTGTCAAAATTTCTAATTCATAACTAAAAATTAGTATTTTTTTCTTGTCTTCTTTACTCATCAGTCATCCTGTGAGAAAGAGAATTTATTTTTGTAAAATTTGATACTAGTTTGGTGTTTGTAGCTTATTCTGATTCTTAACTCCATAACTTTTTGTAAAATCATGCATACTTACATTTTGAGTCAACATCTGTGTTTGAGTAAACACACTCTATAAAGCCCCTTGTTGCATTTGGTACACACTGTCTTGGTTCTCCTTCGCTTTTCCTTGGTACCACATACCATACATGATAATTCTTTTTGTCATGGAGCTTTCTTATTCTTCTGGGTCCTTGTGTTTCACCCACCACCATGTTGTTCTTCACGAATAGCCACTTCTCCCCCAAGCCCTCGATGATCAACTGTGTATAATGATACCTTGTTTTCAGTTTGCCGGGTACTTGGTAGTTTTCTTTATAAAGAATGTAGTTATTTAACACCATTCTACTTATGATATTGAAAGCTACCTTCTTCCAGTACCTAACAGTTCGCCTTTCATCTAGTTAAGTGTAGAGCATCATGTAATATGTGTCGATACCACCCATAAACTTGTTGTAAGTTGTTATTATTTCGGGTTTGGTAATTCTATTGGCCTCAGGCCACCTTGCTGAAACTTCTTGTTCTGTTGCATAACTGTAGAGAAGAAGAACTGGATCTTTCTGAGATTTTTTCTCGTGGAAGGCACAGGCGAGAACTAGACCGGATCTAAAATACATCTTCTGACCCACTAAAAATTTAGATTTGAATTGTTGTGGCAAAAGTTTTTTGTTTCTCCTCACTATTTAAGTTAGGTAGGTGCAAAGTTTGTGAATATGACGGATTAAAAGAACTGACAAAATGATTATCAAAAAACACATGGTATTCTTTGTTGAGGTATCCACCTATCTCCTAAAGCTTCATAATGACAGCGTAACCCAGACAATTTTTTTTTAATATCTTCTTGGGATCTGGCACCACTGTATGTAAAAAAGCCTAGGCAATAATTAGATACAGAGTCACAAATCATCCAAAATTTGGTTCCCCATCGGTGGTGGTATTGCATTAGGCTGGTTTTATTGTTTGTACCCACTAGACTTTCATCAACACTAAGCTGCAGATGAGGTGTATAGTGTTGTCTCTAAATACCCTATTTGCATGGTCTACAAGAAGTTTGTATTTCGCACACGGATCATATCCAGGTTCCTCGGGGCCCGGCAAAACTTCATTGTTCACAAGATGGAAAAAGCGAATCATTTGAGAAAATCGATGTTTTGTTAACATTTGTCCGAACCAAGGGGGGGCTTGTGAAGACAGATTTGACAAGTAGGATGCAATCGTAGGCTTTCATATAATTCCCATACTAGATACATGCAAGAAAGCCTTTGATTTCATGCATTGTAATTCTGTTTCAGTTTTTTATTGGAGTAGGGACATTACTTATTTTGCTTGCGATGAACTGTTGGATATATCGATTTGATTCTGTTACCATGAGAGAAAGAATAAAATCATCGAGAGGGGGGGGGGGGCTGCTATGGGAAGAGAATCAGGAGGTGGCATGTGTTTAGGTTTGGTGAGTTCTTGTAAAAGTAAGGGAAGAGAAAGAGGTTGTTCAGGTGATAGAATCTCCCTGTAGTCTTCATCATCCATATCATTCTCATCACTGTCAGACATGTTATGAACAGCTGGATTCCTAAGAACTGGCACATTATCATCGTCTAGTGTTGTCAGAATCACTTTAATTCGCAAAATTGCTGTCACTGTGAATAAATAGTATCTAAATAGTCAAAAATGTCCTGAGTCATTTAGCCTAGAACTGGGACCAGCCATTGCCTAGCTAAAATATTTCAACTAAACAACACTTATAAATAATAAACTTTGAATAAAACAACAAAAATATAATAAATAATATATAAAAAGAAGACTAGTAAGAAAAATAATAGAAGGCAATATATTTAAACAAATAAGGAATAATTAAAAAACCATGAACTAGAAACTTATTCACACCACGTTGTAAACAATGAGCATAACATAGCTCAACTGTTCAAAATAAATAGTTTTTCTAAGACCTATGTGTTGAAAAAAGTATGAAATAAACCTAAACATTTAGAATAACATGCTGTGGTGCCACCTAGTTATTAAAAATAAACTTACACGGCAAGATTTAGCTGGCACCGATATATCGGCCGCGAGAGTGTTCTAACAGCACCTTGGTGCACAGATATTTTGGCGCGCTGAGTGTTTAAGGGTTAAAATATATTAACATAATTTAGGTAGATTGTGAGATTTACAATGACCTAATACCTAGATTTTTTTTTTTAGTACATTGTTTGATTCCGCTTAAGGAATAATATAAAATTAGAATCTTGATATCATCGAAGATCTGACACCTTAACTCTGTCGGTAGCATGTCTGCCTACTGAGCTAAGGGTTCAGGGTTCTATTCCTGGCATGGCCAAAACTTTATAGTTAGTGAAATGTGGTTTTACCCTCTCATATTGATAAATTGATGGTCAGGGCCTGGATGTTGTGTCTGTACTAGTCTTAAGTTATATTATAAAACATATGAAGCTAAGAGGCCTAATCAGCCTGTAGTGGAAAATATATGACTTGAATAGACCAACTGACCCAGACCATAGGCTGCAAACAGTAATGGATGTAATGTATTGATATTATCGAAGCTTCGCGGACTCCTATTTGTTAAGGAAGCTGTTTTAAGGCAATTTTTTAGATGTCACGGGGGGAATGGGTTTAAAAGTCAACAATGAGAAGGAATACAGGGATCATGCAGAAAACACAGCTTGAGGACACACTTAAGAGATTATTGCGAACGTTATATAATTTGTTAGGGTCAATAAGCTCAAATATTTAAGGACAATTTTAACTTGCAATAACAATATTAGAGTGTAAATTCGATAAATAACACAGTTGGGAAATGCATGCTAAATGCTAATACTCGGTCATTAAATTGCTTTTTGTCAAGAAATGTAAAACTCAGGAAAAAATAATGGTTTTATCAGTGTGTTTTTTATGGTTGTGAAATATGCTCTCTTACCATACTTGACAAGAATAAATTCATAGTGCTTGAAAAGGCAAAGTACCTAGGGAAATATTAGGTCCAAAATGGGATGAAAATAATAGTGTCAAGGAAGCTATTTAATGATGAGTTGCATAGCCTGTGTTCATCATCAGACATATTTAGGGTAATCAAATCTTACGAATCATGGTGGGTAGTATATGCAGCTTATAAGATATTGATTGGCAAACCTAATGGTTAAGAGTTCAGCGGGAAAACATATGTGCTGATGAGAGGATATCATTAGAATGGACCTGAGAGAGATGGGTGGCATACTTTTGTAAGTATAGAAATTAATTTTCAAGTTCCTAATGCCATAGAGTAAGTAACTAGTATTGTTTTTAAGGCACAAATAAACTTAAAATATGATGAAATATGGAAAGTAATTTTAATTGCTTATTTGGTAGCAAGCTAAGATTTGGGCTGGGTATAGAATTAAGTTTCATGCATTTAAGTTATATGTAAGTGCCTATATCACAGAAAAACTGGATTGTACATGCTTTTATAACATTGAAATATTTAGGACAATCTTAATGTGCTCATTGTTGAGCCAAGAGCCTTTAAGATCAAATCCTGATGTAGTATATTGTGTGTGACCTTATTTCTTAGATGGTTCACTAGACCTGTGTTCTTCAAAAAGTGTGCTTTAGGGATACAGCCCTAAACACCACTGTTCAGTAATAACACAAATGAGGTTGCTATAAACAGAAACTGTGCCCCATCTGCACTTCTTACTTACTCTTATTTATATTTGGAAGAAGGTACAAGAAAGGTGGCCAGAAACTAATAAAAGGAACAAACACAACATGGCTCATATACTCATGCTTAATAATAATTAAACTACTTCTGACAAAATCATAAGCTTTCATTTAAAGTTAGTTTTCTACCCAAGCTACTAATTTTTTAAACTAAATGTTTCCTAATGTTAAAGAAGTAGGCACAGAAAAATAACTTTACTCTTTAATCTTGAACCATTTGAAATTACTTCGGGGAAAATAAAATCAGTCCATACTTTCCTAATTCTGATTTACCATACAACATTAGGACTGGTCGCTTAATAAATTTTCTGCTGTCACGGTGCATACTACGTTGCACTATGTTTCAAAAAGAAGAAAAAATAGCTTAAGTGTATGGTGAAATTAAAAAATCAATGCAACACTGCACTAGATAAATGCTGTTTTATATGCTTAAAATGTATCCCTTAGGGGTGTGCGAAGCCAGTTTTTTCAGTTCGAAGCGAAGTCGAAGCGAATATTCAAGAATATTCTCGAAGTCGAATCGAAGTTCGAATAAAATTTAAACAACTAATAATAGCTCTTAAAACAAACTATTTTTTAAAAAAAAACTGGATGTTTTTAAGCCTTAATATATTTATATTTAGTTCAAATGCTATTAAATTGATATATTTTATATAACTTTAATAAAACCTTACAATTTAGCCTAATTATCTAATAATACACAATAAGACATTAACCTTTTTAGAAAAAAAATATGTGGGCCTACTAAAGAGACATTTACTTGGGCATGTAAATAGACAATTATATTTTATAAAAAACATAGCATATAACTTAGCCTAATATAGTATATACCTAAGAAAATATTTACACAGTCCTGTGACATTGTGCAATAATATTATCCTACATTTGATTTGCAATTAAACTTTAAAAAATATTCACTTCAGGGCAGATTATGTTATAACTTATTTTAAAAAACGTGTATTAAGAATTAAGAAAAATTATATCAACATCAAACAGTTTTTATAAGTTAAAATAAAAACAAACATTGTAAGAAATTATCCACACAGGCAGTTAGAAGTGTTACTTTCTCTTCAAGTTATTTTAAAAGAATGTTAATTCCTCGACATGAATAGGAGTTAACGTTTCACACCTGGCAGTTACAATGTTTCCTGAACTAGAAAATACCCTTTCACTGCACACACTTGTAGCAGGTATTCCCAGGTATTTGAGGGCTAACTTGGAGACATTAGGATATTTCCGAGAACCCTCTTCCCTCCACCAGATATAGGGGTTTGTTGATCTGGGCACTCGTGGCGGATGGACTACGACTGTAATGTCCCACAATTGCTTTTGCCTTTGTCAAAAGCGTAAAAACCCCAGAACATTCTGCTTTGGCATCATGGATAGCTAATTGTAGGGAATGGGCAAAACATGGAATGGAAATAAACAGGGAATTAACTGCAGAACGAACATTTGTAGCATTATCGCTGACACAATATATTGGAAGTTTATCATCATTTAAAGCAATGCCCCATTCACATACAGCCTGTTGCAGTGTAGCTCTGATGTTCACAACTGTGTGTGATTCATTAAGTAGCACAGTGTTCATTGTAAATGACTTGTACTCAAAGTCTGGTTTTAAATAATGACACGTCAGACTTATGTAACTGTCATGTGCACGTGAGTCCATCCACCTGAGGTAAGCGACAAAGCAAAAAGTTGGGGTAAATCATTAATAAGTGTACTACATGTTTCATTAAGTTGATGAAGCCTTCTTCCTCAACAAACTTGTAGGGCAAGAGACTCATTGCCAACATTTTTGCAATTTGCTTTGTAATTTTGTGTGTTATTGGGTTGGTAGGCTGCATGATTAAACCTTTCTGAAAGGCACCTTGAATTGATGATTGAACCAGTGTGTCTTTTTTAGGAGCTGAAGTAGTTTGTTTTATTGACACTTGCTCTTTTAAATTCATTGAATTGAGATGGATGCGTCTCTAGATGGTTTGAAAGTGTTTTTGTTGTGCTGGAATAGAGGATTTAAAAAATTAAAATCTTGAAATCAAAAATGTAAGTTATATTTTAATCAGATAATAAAAATATTAGGCTTAAATGTATTAAGATCAGTAAATTTGCTTGAATGCTAGAACTATATAAACTTGGGAAATTAAAGAAGTAATTTGTAAAATCCAATATTACTGTTCAATCTAACACATTAAAATAAAACGTAGATAAACTGCAACACATACTCTAAATAAGCTATCAAAGTTATTTTTATTCCAGTTTTAAATTTTTTAAAAAAGGTAAATCTTTTGGTATTACAGAAAAATATGCATTCTTTTAAAAAGAAAAACGTTTCTAATAGCAATAAGTCACCTGTTGGCGTTTTGTATTTTTTCAGGTATATATTACACTGGGCAGTTTTCTTATCAGAAGCTCTCGTGAAAAATACCCATATTTCACTTTTATTTTTCTTTGTTTCGGACATTTTCGTAGGCTTAACCAAAACTATTGATAAATAAATAAGAAACAGTCTAATGTTGCCAACATGAGGTCATCAAATTTTCCATCAAGTTTTTGGGTTAATATAAATAAATCATTTAATTGTTTAGTTAAATAAAAAAGTATAATTTAAAATTGAAACAAAATTTAATCAGTAAAGGGTAAATATGTTTGCTTATATTCTGTATCAAAATTAATTTTTTCGACTTTCAATCAAGTTTTTAATTTATCTCTTGGCGCATGCGTCATAACATTTTCTGTTGAGTAGAGCAAATACACGTGAAGGTCATTTCATTTCAGAATATTGAAAAAGATTCACTTGAAAAAAATTATGCAAAATTCAAAGCAAAAATATGATTTTAAATTGTATATTGATTTTTTATAAATATTATTATTATCACGTGAATTTAGGTCATGTGGCGGTGAAGATAGCTGAACGTATTTAATTTGTGAATCGATCAGGCCGTGTGGCATCGAATATAATCGATTATTGAAATTGTGTAACTATCGATATATTCAATATTTCATCAAAACGAACTATTTTAAATTCACAAGTTATTTATTGAGAGAATAAGAAAAAGATACTTACAGGAACATTTTTTTTAAACAAAAATAGTGTGATCCCCATTTATTAAAAGTGGTCACTAATCTCAGTAAAAATATTGTGGAATAATAATAATTATGTCAGTTAAAATCAACTAGTCGTTTTATAACCATGGCCTTTGGTGTCAATACATAGATATTAAAAAATATCGAACTAATCGATATTTAACCTATAAATCGATAAGGCCCATCTTTCGTAAAAGTAAACAAATGAAAATAATTTGTATTAGAAGCTTGCGTCTCATACATATTAGTAAGTATTCTATAATTCAACGTTTATTTTTGTTTTAAATTGTGAATCGTGTGTGGTAAACATGAATATAATCTACTAGAATAATAGCTCAGAATGGTTAAAATTGAAAATACTTATTTATTTATTTTGCTGAAGCTTCGAATTTTTCGAAGTAAATATTGTTTGTCGAAGTCGAAGCCGAAGTTAATAAATATTCGCTTCGACTTCGAGATTCTCGAAGCTTCGCACACCCCTAGTATCCCTCAATACATGTGTTTTTAAATGAGTGTGGTTTTCAGATACTCTGGCAAAGAAGAAAAGTAGTTGATATATTGTAAATTGTTTTAATTTAATAAGTGGAAAGGCTCGCCATTCAAGTCTATTCCCTGCAACACTTGTGAGATCATCCCATTACTTTGAGTATTTTGTCTTATTCTTTAATTATCCAATACCAAGTTAATCTCGGACCGCCCCAATTTCAGCATCTGACAAGACATCTTGTGAATGTGGGGAATGCCAGGCCTCCACCGTGGTTCGGATTCCATGTTAAACTGTAGGACCTCCATTTCATCTCACAATCACCCTACCATTACACATTAGCGTAAGTGCGTATAACCCGAATGGGTAGTAAGACGCGGTGCTAATAATAATAATAATAATTTCAGCATCCTTGCATTTTCCAGTCTATAATTTCTCCTGAGATGTCATTCTCGTCTCTTAAGAGAGATTAACCAGCCATCGCCACTTGCACCTATTAACGTTGAGTAGGACTAATTTTGGTCCACAGCTATTCATTTGACACTAGTTTTGGCCACCATAGACTCAATATGTTCCTTAAGCATGTGTTGCAGAACCAATGCAGTCTCTCTGATTAAGGTGTCTAGATGATTAAAAAGTTGAAATTTTGGAATCTGCACACACATTATTAATTTACAGAAATCTCCCTACAGGTGGCTTGTAGCACTTGGGCACATATTGATGAGCAACTAGGATGTCTTTTAACTGTTAGAATTCTTTCAAAGCTTTAGACTTTAGAAAATGTTTATTTTAAATGTTAAGATGTTCATAATTAAAAGTATAGTTATAAAATTAACTTTTTTTTCAATTTGCAATTCAAAACTTAGTTTAATTCTAGAAACTGAAAAGGAAAAAAAACTTAAACTCTAATAGTTCTTTACTAGCCAAATAACGATTAGTGGTGAACACATAAGAATATTTCACTCAAAATTGAGTTTGGATAGTTTTAGTTGAGTCCAAGAAATATAGAGCCAGATTTGTTCTAAAAATATTTCAAGTTGAGCTTATGTAATATTTTCATACATAAACCATAACAACAAAAATAAATTTATAATATAAAATAATAAAAAACCCAAGCAATTTACTCAAATAAGTTAAAGCACCTAGGTATATTATATTAACACAGGATAATATTTGTACTTCTAGTTGGAACCTCAACCAAATTTAACAAGTTCTCTTCGATGTGGCTCACTAGATTCTCTGCATGAAGTGTTTGGTAATGAGGGGAAGGACCGACCTCCAAGTGATATCTCGGATGACGGTAAGTTGGTAATCTCTGTTTATACCTAACTGATATAAGTGGAGTTATTTGTGAAAACTTATAAATGACTTACCAAAAATACTGTTTAGGATTGATTGCATTTTGTGGTAGATTTATGTTCTTCTTTTTATACTTGAACAAGTGTTTGTGGTATTTTAACTTGGTCCACTTTTTCAATTCGAAGAGAAGTCAAGTAAAATAATATAAGATATTCTCAAAGCTTAGTGTTTAAAAAATGTTTAATGATGAATACTGATATTTAACTCTGTATAATAATGTAAATTCAGTTATTAAATATAATTTACAACATGCTATATTTCAACATAAGTAATATATTTTGTCTTAAAATTTTAAATGAAGTTATTATCACAAAATGTAATGTATTTATTTTAATTTTTTTTAAATGTAAATACTAATTTATGATAGACATAACAGAACATCAAGAAAAAATAAACACAAATGTGTGTTTTTAAATATATTTTTTTTGGCAAAGCTTCAAAATTATCAAAACCAGAATTTTACTTTCAAATCGAAGTCGAAGTTTTTGAAGCATCGCACACCCTTAGTAGGTTTGATAATCAAAATCATTGAACATTTTAAAACTCTGCAATGATTGGTGAATGTCACTTTTAAACATCTTGAAAAATGATTACTTAGGGGACTTTATACTAAGAAATATTATATTATACAAACATATAGTAGAGCTTCCTGTGAAGACTTGAAAATTGTAAACAAATTACCATTATTTTTTCTTGCCATTTCACTATTTTTTATTTCACTTCTTATTTGTGAGACGTCTTCATTTCGACTTGTAAGTGGAGTTGAATGTTCTCTTGCACTTCTGACTCTTTAAATTTCATATCCAACTTTTGCTTTCAAAATATTTTTAACTTAAAAAAAATATATATATATATACATGCACACACACACACACACACACACACACACACTCTTCCTAAGCTATTCAACATCTTGTCTCACCCAGTAGCGTGTCTGTCTACTCTACTGAGCTAAGGGTCCCAGATTTTATTCCTGGATTCCTAGCATGGCCGAAAAATGTATCATTGGTAAACTGTGGGTCTTTTCTTTCCACAGAAATGAATTAACGGCTGGGGACTGAATGTTGTGCCTGTCATAGTCTTAAGTTATATTACAAGGCATATGAAGCTACGACAGGCCTAGCAAGCCAGTAGTGGAAAAAATATGGCTTGGATAAAAAACTGACCCAGGCCACAGGCAAGAAATAGTAATGGAAGTAAACTACCCAAGCTATAAGTACTCACAAGTTTTTCACAACTTTATAATCTCTTATGTTCAAGAACATTACTTGAATTTGAATATGTGTTAATAAATCATCAGTAAATATGGTGTAATAATTTTATATTGCTGCTTAAGTTTGAACCACTTTTGATAAATACGTATATTTTATGTTCATTTTGCAGGTACAAGTTGATTATAACCTTAAATCAATTTAATTTGAGTGACTTTAAAATAAATAAAATCATACTTTCACACCTGTTTTATAATTTTGACCTTATTTAGATTTTTTGATTGAGTAGTACCAACATGTGACAGACTTGAACTAAAAATAATGTTATTATGATCTTATAGATAAAAAAAAATACCACGATGAGCCGAAAATAGGCTTCAAGTTTTTCAAAAAATAGCCTTTATGAAACATTAGTGTGGCCTTTTAATATGTTTATTGGATGTTTAAGATATACATCTTGAAGTAGTTTTTAGTCACTACGAAACTTCAAGATCGTTTTAAATTAATTGTACCTTAAACACTAATAGTAAAAACATAACTTTAAGCAGCACATATATGATGAAAGAATGTGTGGATCAAAAGGAAGAGGTTGTCCATGTAAGACATGGTTAAAGAAGAGGAATGTGGGAAATAAAGAAACATTAAGGGTTTTAAGAGTAAAAGAGCCTGTATGACTCAGAGTATGAATGTTAATGAAGCGAAGGGTGTATGCAAGGATAGAGAAGTGTGGAAAAAGTTAGTGAGGATGGATTAAGTATGGAGTTATTTTTTTGAGCTAAACAAACAGTTTCTTGCCTACATCGTAAGGGAACAATGTGATTAGGTATGTATGTAACTTCAATCCAAGATTACATACATTTTTAAATGGTCAAACTTTCTAGAGTTTTTGCATTTCATTTATGTATTAAAGACTTTTTGACACAATCTGTTGGTCACCCCTGTTATTATATTTTTACAAATTGTTTACTGATTTTGGAATCTTACGTATTGCCATCATGTAGGAATAAAGCATATTTCGGGCAATGATTAAGATATAACGACAACACATTTTAAAATCTTAATAGAATGATGTGCAAAAACTATGAGAATTAGGGAAGCTAGATATAAATACTAAATATTTGAAGACTTTGAAAGTGTTTTATTTTCTTACAAGGGTTTATTTTTAGGGTGCAAACTATATTCAGATTAATATGATAACCACGGTAACAGTCTGATTAAATGTCAGGATAGGCACTTTAATCAGCTGATTACTTCAGGTCAATCAAAAAATACTGAACAAACTTTTATAAAATACTTCACTACTCATAGCTAGAACTGCATTAAAGCTGTCTGCATTATGTTCTAGATACTAAATATGTATGAAAGTTTCATTCGAGTTAAACTAGAATGGTAAACTAGACAGAATCTCTTATCTTGGTGCATAAAACATAATTATTATGTTTGTTGTATTGGTTAAAAAAATTCACCAGTTTGCTTATTTTTATTAATTTAGAGTCCATTCAATGACACTATTGGGGTGGCCACTGATCAGGAAAACCAAGAGTCTGATGGAATTTTGAGTTTGATGAACAAACCTTCAAAAGTATTTTTCCTTCGGCTGGGAATTTTAAAATATTTATAGAAACAAAGATTAAGGTATCTTTGCATGTGTCACCAAAACTTCACAAATTTTCATTAACATTCTTTCAGAAAAAAATTTCAACTATTTGACAGTTATTAAATTAACGTGACTGGCCGTTATTGTTTAGTAAGTAAAGGGAGTTTAGTACACATATAGGTTCATATGCAATTTATTTAACACCCCTACTTTAAACCTGTGACTCTTCACATGTCAGAATTAAAATAATTGCTTTCCGATTCCTAGCTCATCAACAAAAGTAAAGGCACTGTGAATTATTAACTTATCTGCGAAAGGCTGCAGATTTCTTTGTTAGTGTAACACTCAAATCCAACTAGTGGGTTAAGAATGTGATAATGTTGTTTTATTGATGTTTGCTATGTGAGACAAAATTAATGTATAGAGCTTTGGACCGATTGTATTCCAGTCACTTCATAAGGATTTTATATTAATTTTGACTTTTTGTGAACCTCACCTGAACACATCAAGGAAACCAACCAAACACTATTCTTTCATTGGGAAAGCTGCCTCCCCCCCGAGTCATACAAAAAATATATCGCCAATTCATCCTAACTATCATATCAGAAATAATATTCAATTAAATCAATGAATGCTCAAATTACTTCAAGAAACTACAGCATAGCAGGAATGCCAGGTCTCCACCGTGGTTCGGATTCCACGTTAAACTGTAGGTCCTCCATTTCATCTTCGCAATCACCCTACCATTACACATTAGCGTAAGTGCGTATAACCCGAATGGGTAGTAAGACGCGGTGCTAATAATAATAATAATACAGCATAGCTTTATAAACAGAGATAACCCTTGTACATTACTGAGCAACCAATTAGTTTGAACACAAAACTATATGAAACCTTGACTTTCTTGTTACTCCATCTCCTCAGATCCACAAACTCATTAATATTTTAATAACAGGATTACTCAAATCATCCATCAGTTTATTAATTATATTTACAAAGCCTCCAAAAGTAGCTTATAAACAGACTATTAATTCCAGCTTAGTAGTTAGAACATAGCTTCTACTCTCAACCATTCAATCTTAACCTAAACCCATCTTAGTTACCATGCCACTTCAAAACCTTTGTCATACTTAAACCAGCACACACGTCATCTACTGAGAGGAATGCAATCAGTGCAATGATCAATACAACATAAATATTGAGGATAAGAATGAGGGGCACTACCGTGTCACAACACAAAGATTGAATATAAAGAAAATAACTATGGGGGTGTGAGTTCAAGTAGAGATTTAGTAGCTGCTCATATTTGACTTTAAGATCTGTACAAAACTAAAAAAAAAAAATTGAGTACTTGGAATTTTTGATCTTTTTCTCAAAAATTTCTAGTTTGATAAATTGTATTCAATTATAAAATATAATTTCATAGCAAATAGTCCTTCAATAGTTCTTTTTGTTTAGTTAAAAAGAAATTGCATACCTATATTTAATTTATTTAAAAATTTGAATTTGTATGATAATACATTTTTTTCACAAAAATAATTTCATTCTAAAGAAAAAAGTTATTATATATGGTTTATGCATCAATATACTACAGAAATCCAACTTGAAATAGTTATTGTACAAATAATCCTCTTTACTACTCACAAACCCCTAAAAACAACCAAGTATCATCAAATACTGAAACCCTTATCTTGGACATCAGTGATACATTATTTCAACAAAGAAATCAACAACCCACCACAGCTAAGAATATGGTATTTGGTCCATCTAATATACCACCAAATCTAGAAAGGCTCCCAACTTCAGATTAAATCTTCATTTCCTCTCAACCAGCACTAGTACTAGTAATTTTTAATCATATTTCAATATCAATGCATTTTCACTCATCTGTGCTCCTCATCCTTAATACTTGGATTAAGAGTTGATAATCCTTTCATCATATATTAAAACAACACTTCTAAAATGAACAATATATCAAATTAGAATTTTTATTACACAATAAAATTATTTTAAATTAATCGAGAGGTTTAATTTGACTTTATACAAATACATTTACTTGGTGATTGTTTTGGGATTTTCTACCAAGCAGAACATTACATTCAGAACATCAGAAATAATTAATTAAACAATTGAAGACTTAAAAGTTTTAATTGTGATGTATCGATCCCTATCGGCTACACTTGTGGAAAACAACGTTGGGTGAAAACCACCCAAAGTGGCTATCTATACAATTACTGGTGTTTCCTTTAATTTATCTCTATCGTTCCAGCAATTTAAAATGTAAGGATTAGATGAGTTGCTTATGATCTGACTAATTAGCCATAAACACAATTTCTAAAATGTGTGTGTACGTTCACTACTTATCTTTAATTTTTCCAATATTTTAATTCACGCTTGTATCAGTAGGCTTGTTTACAATAATATATTTTTTTTATTATACACTAATATCTTGTATTGGGTAATTAAAACACCATAGTACCTATTCGTTGTTTCTTATTTCTTTTCTTCTGTCGTAATCTTTCTGTTGATGCTATTCGTGGATTGGTGAGTGTAGGAAGTTGCTTCTTCTCCTGGACTCGCAAGATTCTTGCTATTAACAAAAAAATATCTAGGTACATTGTCTACTTCATTTGTTTAATTTCTTTATAATTAGTGATACTCAATGTGAAATAAGCTCAGCTGAATTCAACTCTTAATAATTAGTGGTATAAAATACTTATTAATCTTTTTTACTTTTTTTTTTGGTCCTAGTAACAAATTTAATGTCAACTCTCAATGCACAGTTAGCTTTAAAGAGCTAAGTGATTAAATTGTATCACATATTAACTCTTTTACTATTTTTTAATTTAAAAATTGATTTTTACGACACATTTAGATGTACACTCACTTTGCCCTGAAAGATAGAGCAGTCCTAACTTGGCTGACTACAGTATGATATCTTTTAAGCTGTGCCATAGTGTTGCTCGTTAAGTAAGCACTACTATCTTTCAGTGTAAACAAAGTGCATCTTACGAAACAAAATAGTTGAATCCAAATCGACACTATGCTTCTAAAATAAAATGTTATGAATAATGAATACAAGGCTGGTCACCAAATATAAGTGGCTATTGATAAACAAAAATTCATCTACTTTGTTTTATTATGACAAGACTTCATGTTGTGAGCCCGCAAGCAAGCTATATCAACTTAGGGGCTAACCACCACCATTAGCGATGATAGTGCCAACATTTGTGAATAGAAGGTGTAATCTGGTCAGCACAACAAGCTCTCTGACCATTAGTCTACTAAGTTTTCAAAACTGAAACTGCTACTTCTTTATTCAAGTAGCTCCTCATTTGTCCTCACGAGGCTGAGTTTGATCGTGTTCCAAACCAACTGCTTAACAGATACATTTGGAAATGCCAGGAATCAAACTTGGGACATCTGGGTCTGTAGCCAGGAACTCTGACCACCAGATCAGAGAGGTGATCTTATTATGACACGTATGTTCAAAAAAATATATATATATACAGTTTTTTTTTATAATTCCATGAAATATTAAAAATATTTAATCCCCTTAAATCACACAACAAATACTATATCTTACTAACCAGAAATAAGGCAAACTCTCCAAGCGTTTTTAAATATATACTTCACAAATGCTCAATGTGTCCACCTTTGCAGATACAACAGACATCTAGACGATAGTCCATTTCATACTACATGCTTGTGAGCATGTCACGGTTAATCAGTATCACAGCTATGGTGATATGGCTTCAAAATTCCTGGAAATTAGTGGGGAGTGGTGGCACGAAGATAGTATCTTTTACTAATTCCCACAAAAAAAAAAGTTGCATGGGGTTAAATCTGATGACCGGGATGCCCACGCACTAGCGTCTCATCATTGCAACCTGTTCATCTTATCCATCGTTGTGGAAAGTTTTCATTAAGGTTCCATCATACCGCATTGTGGAAACTAGAAAGACAGCCATTTTGTTGATAGATGTAAACTGCGGCATCATCCACTTCTTCAACATGAGGGGGTATTTCACTCCTGTGATGGTGGGCTCTGGGAAGAAAAAGGCCCATATATCTTGACCTTTGAAATTGCACAAAATAAATTCTTCTTTGGTGGATTTCACACATGCTTATTAGCTGCATGAGGATTTTAAGTCCCTCAGATTTGCACATTGTGCCGATTCACTGTCTCACACACATTGAAAATTGCTTCCTCACCAAATATGAGCGATTCTGCGAAACCATCAACCTCAAACCTCTCCAGAATTTCAATGCAGAATTAAAGGTGTACTTTTTGGTCACTAACCCTGAGAACCTGCATCAATTGAAGTTGGTAGGGTTTAGCCTTCAATCTCTGATGGAGAATTTGCCACACTGTTGGTTGTGAAATGCCATGTTCCAAGCTAAGTTGTGCACAAACAGCCTTTATCCTGGAATTTCTCAAACCACTTCTTGATGCTGTTGTACAAAGGTGGATCCTTCTGTAACTCTGCTCGAAATCATCGTTGTACTTGCTCAGCACCATCTTAGCTACTACTGTCGCCTAGTGGCAAACCGTGGCATTTACGTGCAGGCGGTTTCCTTTACATAAACTTGAATGTTATGTTGTTATTTCTTTTTAAAAATCATCAAATATATGTTCTGTAGTTTATGAATGATAATTTTGCTTAAATGATTCACAGAATAATGAATAATCTTGTATATCACATTACTTTGACATAAGTTTGTGTGAAAAATAACTTTATTTTTTTTGTTATTTGCTAGTAATGCTCTTAATTTTATACCAGATCTGCATGAATGGAGGGAAATAAACCTTTACTATAGTAATTAATGTATTATAAAATAATAAAACTTTCAAACTATTTTACTGAATAGCATTAGTTAATACCCCTTATCCTTATTTGGTTAAATTTTGCTCGGTCAAGATGTTGCGAGAGTAATCTAGTGAAAATGAGATTATTCTATAAGCTAAATGAAGTTTGTGGCGTATAAACCTACAATACATGTTAAAAATGAATTTATGTAGGTGCAATAACATCTTATAACTCAAATAATGAAGTAGGACAAACATTTTAAAACTGACAAAATTCGACGACAATGTGAAACTCATTTCAAAATAGTCTTTTTAAAGCCCATGCAAGTTTGTTTTCATAGTAATCTGTCAACTTAGTTTGTCTTGGTTGTTAATGAAATTTTATTTACAAACCAATGAGCACAAGTTTTATTATTGCTAAGTAATTTTGCTAGATAGTGATTTAAAAATCACAATCAGTTAAAGATACTTCTCTAATTTTAAGTATGAAATATTAAAAAAGATGTTATTAAAAATTATTTTGTGATACAAATCAACCACTAAATGGGTAGATTTTGAATTTTAATTTTAATATACACAAAACGTGAGTTAACAATAATAATAATAGAATCTGTCAAAATGTCTAAAATTTGGTGAAAATTTAGACTAGACTGCAGAAGATGAGAAAGATCTGGGTTTGATCCCAACTGGGTGAACTGAGGGTGGTTTTTCCTAAAGGGTTTTCCATGCAAATGTGGGTACACTTCCTCTAAATTAAACCTTCCTAATTCCTAACACATTAGTGTAATTAGTACATAAACATACAAGTCGAACGGGTAGTAAGGCGCGGTGCTAAGAAAAGATCAAGATAAAATAGATTAGAGGGTTTCTTTACTGACACACTCTTGACTAATTGACACTAATTTCTATACAACGTTATAACAGAAATTTTCTAGACTTTTGCTATAAAACTCGTAAAACCTACCATAGGGTTTAGTGACTGCCAACACCCTTAAAGTAGTAGTTACCTTCCACACGTGTAAACCAGCCCCAGGGTTTGTCCCATTTTTGGAACGTTTCCTGGAAGTAGTTTTTTGCGAGAGTGCTCAGTATTGCTTGCGATTCTGCCTGGATATTCTCACTGGTGTCAAAGTGGTGGCCCTTTAGCTTGATCTTCATTTTAGGAAATAGAAAAACGTCACAGGGGCTAAATCAAGGGGTTGGGGGGTTTAGTACAAGAGGCATCTTGTTTTTGGCCAAAAAGTGTCTGGTGAAAAGGGAAGCATGAGACGGGGAATTGTCATGGGGTAACATCCAGTTCTGCTGTCGCCAAATCTTGGGGCAACATCTTCGCATATTTTCACGCAGTCACTGCAAAAGTCACAGTAGAATGTGGAATTGGCTGTATAACCTGCGGGACCAAATTCTTTGTGCACAATTCTTTCAATGTAAAAAAATAATATGAGAATTGTCTTAATCTGTTTGACCTTTTTTGGGTCTTGGTAAGGTTAGGCTTTTCCATTGGGTGGATTATTGCTTAGTCTCAGGATCATAACTGTAAACTTATCTCTCATCACCAATGATAACCCTGGACAAGAAAGTTGCATCATCGAAGGCGGCCTATGAAGCTCATTGTAGACGTTGATGCACTACTGCTTTTGGTCAGTTTTCAGGATCCTGGGCACAAATTAGGTGACAACATGGTGCATGGCCAAGTCATAATTTTTTGCTATGTTCCAAAACTAATTCCCATCTCCTCAGCAAGGTCTTGAATAGTTCGTCTTCGATTCTGACGAATGATCTTTTGAAGTTTGACAATCATGGAGTGTGTTGTGGAGCTGCTGGGCCTCCCTGTGTGTTCGTCGTTCTCAGCGTATGTCCGGCCGGCCTTGAATCAGGCATGCCATTGAAACACTTGTGTATGGCCCATGCTTTCTTCCTCGAACCCTGGTTGAATCATTTTTATAGTCTTCGTCGCACTTTTCTCGAGATTCACACAAAATTTGATTCACACACGCTGTTCCTTTATTGTATTTATCATGAAAATCACAACCGGCCATGTATACGAGTCCAAAAAAATTATGTGAAAATTTAGCACGACCACGCAGATGCATGAAACTTGTTTCTTTGACTCCAAATACATGCTTATGTTATCATCTAAATTGCATAGCATTACTACAACTGCTGTTCAGATGGCAGCACCACTCCGGACATTTTTTAATTCCCCCTATTAGTATTCTAGGAATTATTTACTGAAGGGATGGAGTCATATATTATTATACAGAACAAATAGGGAACATATTGCAACCCCGCAGGCACAATTTGAGAAAATGGCACATGTGCCGTGCACAAATAATTGATATGATTGCTATCAATTAAAACACACTTTGGGAGTTTTGCTATATGCTATAATTATTTTTATAAATAATTTTAAACTTTATTTTTCACTTTTTCTGAACACTTGATTATTATATACTGGTATGACTAATTTCACATTGAGTATTGATGTTGACACACCATAATTAATATGTTTAATTTTTTGAATGTTATTATGTTCTGATTTGCCTAAATATTTTATTTTAATTTTGTGCTTGTAGAATCCTCTGAGTCAATAGTGCATATTTAGGCTTATTTAATTATTTATGCAGTATTTATTAGACTATTTGACTATATAATATTCTTAAATTATTTTACTCTTAAAATTATTAATATATATGAATATATTAAACATAGATATAACTACAAAACCATTCAAATCCTGTGACATCAAATTAGACAAAAAAAAATCAAAATAGATGAGTGCATTAACATTAATTGAATGACTCATTCTCTGGGTGTAAATATGCGTATAAACCTAAACACCCAAATTATGTTAAAACTTCAATCCACTCATAATAATTTAGCATAACACAGTGACCTCTATTATTGGTAAATAAAATTATTGTTTTTTACTAAATAAAAAGTTGTGTTTTAATATAAAAATATGATAAAAGAAATACTATTATTATTTTAATTCATTTAAATCTGATATTTTATGTATTAAAAGTATTGTAGCCCTACTAAATATACAACTATCTAAAGAATAGATTTATAAAAAAGAGGTTCATATAATATATCATAAATATTTCTTATCAAAAAAGCCTGATTATAAAAAAAACTTTAATCTGTATAGTTTTGATATTGTTAATTTACATTTAATAGGTTAAGTAGTTAATTATTTGATAATATTTAATTTATTTTTATTCAACATACTTTTTGTAATTAAAAATTGCTACAATTTACTTTGAAATGTTCTGATACCGATTTTATTGCGCTCAGTTAAGGTTTGTAAAAACACATCCCCTGAATCTTTTGTTTTTCTCACTATAAAGTATAGATAGCAGCGTTTTTAAAACTGTGGTCTGCTGAGCTGCTCAGCTCCTCTCAGGCTCCTTAAGGCCTTTTTTAGAATCTTCTGGCACGAGGGTTCCTTCAGTCCAATAGGTTTGGGAACCCCTGCTATAGAGTACTCCTTTGTTGGTTTCATTTAATTCTTCATAGAAAAGTAATTGAAATATTTTTTTACCCCGTCTATGGTTTAATGACATGATTTTCCATTTCTAAAGATTAGAGTTGGGTCAAACTCATTATTTTACGAATCTAAATTTCTATTCTACCTTCGAATCTCAAATTTGAGCCCAAATCTTGGGAAAAAAATTTTGAATATTAGAGGAAATATAAATAATATAGTAAAATAAAATACAAATAATAACTAAATTTTAGATTAACATAGTTTGTTTTAATCCATTCAGTATAACCATTCAGTTAAATAAGTGTTAAGTACTGGTCTGGGGCCTGGTTGTTAAATTCATACTATTTTATCTATTATACATTTTTCTGAACTACCAATAAGCATTATTATATCTTAAAAAAATTCAATAGAAAGATTTTAAAAAAAGTTTTGAATCCAAAAGTGTCGCAAATCCTTGGATCTCAAATGTACTTAAGGATTTGAAAGATTTGAGGACCCATTCTTACAAAAGATCTCTTACTGTTTATTAATGAGTGGTAAAGGTACATCATAGCCAGGGTAAGAAATATTTCCAACATTAAAAAAAATGTAGAAACAAATTCTAGATACTGGAAAGTTCAAACACTTGATTCCATATCAAACTAATGCTATAAATATAAAAAACAAAATAGAATCATTCCTTAAAATTTAAAATTATCAGATATTACCGAGAGAAAAATAATATCTATTAACGTACACTGAAAGGAAGATGGAGGTCAACATATTTAAAATAAAATTGTAGGTAGATAAGCTATAATTTAAAATAAAACACATCACAGTAATGGCCAAGGTTTATACTATTAATCCTCCTTTAAATGTGTGTTATATCCATAGGTTTTGTTCTCTAATAATAATAGCTATAATATGTAAAAAATATTAACACCTTTTATTAAATACTTCTTTCATTTTTGACTACTAACCATACATTTTCATTTATTCAAATTCTCCCTGCACCAGACAATATTTACTTACTTACTTACTTACTTACTCTATGGCATTAGACGGGTTCATTGCCGCTCCTACAAAAGTATGTCATCTATGCCTATCTTGAGCTAGTTTTCTCCAGTTCATTTCATCACATCTTCTGTCTTTCAGGTCCATTCTAATTTTATCCTCCCATCTGCACCTAGGTCTTCCCAATGGCCTCTTTCTATTGGGTTTGCCACTGAATACTCTGAATGCAGTTCTATATTCTCTCATTTGCACAGCATGTCCTGCCCACGGCAATCTACAAACATAATTATCCTAACAATGTCTTGTAGTGAGTACAGGGTATGATGTAACCAAATATTTTCCTAAACACCTTATTTTCAAACACTCTACCTAGATTTTTTCATTGTGTTAGGCATTAGACCACATTCCACACTAATAGAGAACAACTGGTAAAATTATTGTTTTGTATATTCTGAGTTTTACATTCTTTGAAAGCAGGTGAGATATCAACAGCTTACCGACTGAGTAATAACATGCAATTCCAAACTCTATTATTTTACTAGTTTTCACTCTAATATTGTTATTGCTTGTTAAAATAATTGTTTTTAAATATTTAAAATCGTCAACTATGTCAAATGATATTTTTTTCAAAGTAATTTCTAAATTATTATCTTAAGTTTGTGTTTTATGTGTAGTCATATACGTAATATTTTCAGTGTTCATTTCTCAGCTTATTTCTTTGCTAACTTCTAATACAATTTCTCCATTTCTTGCAAAAGCTTCCTTACCCAACAAAGCTAAATCATCTGCTTATCCTAATAGCTCCAATGTACTGTTTAATATCAACCCTTCCCTACTTTCTTGCATTACCTTATATCATACTCTAGGGCTAGATTACATAGTAATGGGTAAAGTGCATCTCCTTTTTTCAACTCGTTATGTATTTTAAAAGTATCTGATAAGTGACATCTAACCCATACCCTGTTATGTATATCAGTGAAACATACCTCAATTAGCTTGGCGAGTTTTTTGGGTATTCCTAACTTAACTAAAATTTCATAAAATTTGATTCAAATTAATCATAGGCCTTTTTAAAATATATTTATAATTGATGTACCATCCCACTTTTTTTTCCTAATATTTGAAGAATACTAAAAATCTGATCCGCTGTTGATCTATGTCATCGAAATCCACACTGATGATCCCCAATTTATGTCTTCTGCATTTGGCGTCAATCCACCAGAACATACACCTATTAGTTAACTGACCACTTTTTTTAATCACTATTCTTGTTTTAAATAAGTAGGAGCGTGTCCATACATCATATCACCTTATCGCACGTTTAAAAGTTAATAAACCTACTTTTACAGATTAATGCATCAAGTCATGTGATATGCGGCTACCACTTTTGATATTTGATAGATATTACCAATACCTATAAAAAAAACCACTACTAAAATAGTAAAATGGTATCATTTTCGACCACATTTTTTTTAAACTTTTCTACCAAATTCTTACTACAATGAACTTGATTATATGGTAGAGTGGGGGGAAAATTTGGCTTGGATAAAAAAACAAATTAAAAATTGGAAACAACTAAAACAAAAACTAAAAATTAAATTATGTACTGACCCTTTTATTATAAGTTTGACGCAAAGAAGTTTATATTTTCCTTTTGTTCAGTTTTTGACAACTGATGCTACGCAGATTTCACAACATTAGCTAATAAGCAAGGGTACTATCTTCCTTGCTTCAAGCAATTGATTAGGCTTTCAGCATTAGTTAACACAGCACAGTGATGTTTACTTTTTTCATTTATGAGGGTGTCTTCTTCCTGGTCATTGTCATCATTATCTCTAAGTTCATCAAAATTAATACTTAGCACTATATCTTTATCCTTTAAACCTGTATGTCCTTTCAAATAATCATCTGCATTTATTCACTCACGCACAATTTCTTCATCAACATCCACAAATCCCAAATAATGCTTCAAAATTTCCAGTTAATTTTAGCTGTTCAAAAAAAATTTGCTTTCATCATGCATACAGCCTCAAAAACATGGATTCCCTCAACCCTATTATGCTTAAACTATGAAAGCATCAACTTTTTTTTGTTTTTAACATCACAAACTTTTCGCTTGCCAACATAAGACTCATTCATTATTCACTAAACCGACAACCTCTTTTATGTTTTTGTAGCTATTTCAAGTTTTTGTTCTTTGGTAAAAACAACTTTTTATAGACATGGTCAGTAAAGGTGTGAAAAAAAATAGAGCATTCATCTATTATGAGATATGAAAACACAAATTGACAACACACACATACTTTGCGCCCACCCAATCTACCTCAAAAGTAAACACAGGTTAAGACATTCACATAACGATTAGTCATTATAGTCACCACTTCCATTTGATGACATGTTTGATTAAATGACTTGCTATTGTGTACAGCTATTGGAGTTAACTTGTACGGAAGCGTATATAATTGACATTTTATTAAAAAATTACATAATGTTTTACTGCTCCAGTTAATGTGTCCCTGGATAATCGAAATCTACTGTATTTAAAAATAAAAAAATTACTGTTTAGAGTGCTTTTTGTGGTGTTGCTAGCAAATTAAATATCCTCTCTCTCTCTCTCTTTTAGTAACAAATATTCAAACTCTTTAAATCTATTGGTATTATGTTACAAAACAGTTAAGTTTCTTTTAGGATTATAAAATACTTTATTTCTAAGGCTATCCACTACCTTCAATCAACTATCCTTTATTTAAAGAATGCGCAGTTGGTCCAGAATAAGTTTAAGGTACTTATAAATTATTCCAGTTCTGTTGATATATTTTGCAAGGTTAGATAGAATCCTAAAAAAAGTTTTTATTTACCAGATACATTATCAACACACAACTATTTGCTTTGAATTGAGATAGTTAGGTTGATTTTCACTTCAGTATGATTAAAAAATCAAATTTTACACCTTTAGTTTTTATTCATCATTAATAGATGTTCGTGTATAAGCTGAACAGGTAGTAAGCCACTCCTTCAGCTACCATAATGTTCTTCTTTCCTTAAAGCCATCCAGTTTTTGAATCCCCCCTTTTTCTCTCATCCTTTCCTTCTATGACAACATACAGAAGACATTTCCTCATAAGAATATGTCCGATTCAGTTAGCTTTCCACCAAAGAATCACATCCAAAATGGTTTTCTTCTCACCCATTCTTCTTAATACTTCTTCATTTGTCACTCTATCTCTCCACTTGATCTTCTCAAGTCTTCTTCATCACCATATTTCAAAGTTCTCCAAGTATTTATTTTCCATCTTCCTAAAGTCCAAGTTTCAGCTCTATACAGAGCACTACTCCAAATGTATCGTTTCATTAGTTTTTTCCTCAGTTCCAAACCCATCTTGCTGATCAGCAGCAACCTTATCTTTTGAAAGTATCCTCTACCTAATTTTCTTGGTGCAGTAGGCATCCGTTATGAGCAGACTTCCCAGGTACTTTAACTGCTTTATGTTTTACAACTCCTGGTTCCCAATTTTGATTTTCAGCTGCTCTTCATTTTTTGAAATCACCATCACTTTCGACTCTTCACTATTGATCTCCATGCCATATCATTTCTCTATCTCCACCAGCCAGCCAATCAATCCCTGACACTCTTCTTTATTTCTGGCCAGCAATGCTAGATCATCTGCCTATATAATCGTGTTGAGGATACATGTTTACATGAGGTTTAAATTACACAAATAGTTTGGCAAATATGAATTGTAAATGTTGTATAGGATATTTATTTTAATATTAATGTTTACCATCTTTCTGTACCAATAGTGGTGAAATTTCAGCCCAAAGTACCATCAAATTACTAAACAATAACATATTTTCAACTATGTATGTGTCAACCAAGTTTCACTCACAAAAGACAAGAACAAACTCACAAAGAGCTAAAATACTTTTTGGCTTTAGGTTTTTTTCTTCTTTTCAATAATGTATGAGAGAAAAATTGGATAAAAAAATACAATCAAGTTCAACACACTATTAAACAAAGCCATAGCTTCATTTTAACTATGAATCCAAAATCTCAAATTTGATCTGAATCTTTAAAAAATTTATGAACATAAGAGAGAATATAAAATAGAAATAATAACTAAACTTTTTTAATGCATTCATAATAGCATTCATATATTCAATAAGTGTTAAATAAATGGTCTGGTGGATAGTTTTTAAGTTTTGTCTTATAGTAATGTTTAAGCTGAGCAGTATTAGAGCTCTGAAACAAATTTTAATCAGATTATTTTTTTCATCTTTAGTCGGATATTTTCTTGAATCTCAAATCTATTTGAGATTTCATGTGTCCCATCTCTAAAAAAGTACTACAAAGACAACAACCTTTAAACCTCTTCACACTGAACTCCTCATACATGGTTTGTTGAGAACTAAGTGTAACATATCAAACACAGTCCTGTTTGATAATAAAACCACCCTAATGAATGCTCTATCGCTGTCAAATTATAAAATAATACTTATCCTCTTACACTTTATTATTTATTATTCTTTTACATCAGTATTATCAGGTGTAATATTTAATTTATGGATTATCTTATTATTTCTAACTTTTCCATTTTTGAGAGGAATTAAATTTTCATTTGTTCATCACTTGATTACTATTAATTACTGCATAGTTAAAAATCAACTAAGTTAATATAAAAATGATTTTTATTTATTGTGTAGTTACAACTTTTTTTTAAATACATGCACATACAATTTATCCTAGACGCATAATGTCATGCTAATCGAGATCTTGTTACAAGATTATTACATACTTTGCTGCATAGCTGGCATTATGCTTGAATTCATGTCTGCTTTTTATGTAAAGGGAAAATTAACTAGGTAAAATACCTAAATACCTATAAAGATAGATAATTTTACTTCTTTATAGCTATATTGTTAAATTGTCAACTATAGGCAACTAAGATATAATTGCAAGAGGCAACAAGAATTATCTAGTAGTCCTTACTTGTACCTTCTTCCATTTTTGAGTGTCTTTGCTGTGATTCACATGCTTATGGGCTCCTATTTCATAACTAAAATTGCTACTACTCAACTATGTTGGGTATTCATTATCTTTGGGGATGGTTAGCAAATTTGTTTAACACAATTTTACATTCTGTTCTGATAAAATATACACACTTCAAACATAGGGTCTGTTGTCAAAAATAAATGTGTCAGAATGCCTATCACTACCTCACTAATATTGGTCTAAATGTATCAGTGTTCTTATCACTACGTCACTAATATTGGTCTAAATGTATCAATGTTCCCATCACTAATCGCTAATATTAGTTTGTTAGGGCATGGCCATACATGTGATCTGATTGCTCTGAAAAAAATGCTGCAACTAGGTTATTTATATGGGAGACTCATTGTTGCTCACATTAATTTTTGTGACGAATAACTATTGCTAGACTGTTTTTGCGTAGAATGGCACCCTCAAGTATAACAAGGTTTCAAGTGCTATCTCACTGGTGGCGGCAACGTTTTTGTCACAAAAATTGCCGTAATTGTAATTGCTATTCCAAAAATCCTTAGTTTTATTTATTATTTAATTATTGATAGTTAGATTTGTTATTAAAGCATGATGAAGTCCACATTTTATTGGAAAAAAGTTTTATTACCTGATAATTAACTATCTATAGTTTTGTTAAATGTTTGGGATCATAATAGGTGGTAGTGAAACTTGTTTAGTCTATCATAATATTGCTTCTTTATTATTGAGCTTTTTCTTTTGCCAGCTTGTTGATAAATTGTTCAGGCTTCAGGGCATGCTGTGTTCATATTAGGTTGCTTTACGTTGTTTATCAGTTGGCAATATTGTTGGCTTCTTTATAAATTGAAATTGAAGTATTTCATCATGACATATGCCTAACATTTTTTGTAGTATCTTGAAATATATCTTTCTAAAATATAAATCCTTAAAATCAATTTTCACTTATATCAAAGTGTCTGATATTTTAAATAATAGAGTGAATAGAATATGAGTAGAGTAGAGTATGAGAATTTAACATAAAATGGTGGCATTGTCATTTTAAAATGACTCTATACAACATGTTCTTAAAGTCATTATCTAGTAAGAATATTTTTAAATTATTTTCCAAAAGGTACTAGTTAAGGAAATTATACAGTATTTTAATTTAAAGGTATGTACCAATTATTTTTTTATATATATTGTTCTTTATTAGAGACTGCAGCAAATGCATTTAACCATCGCTGATTTATTAAAAGTTGAGATGGTTGTAAGAAATTAGTCGGCTATTATTTCCTCTTGTATCAGAGTTGAGCGATGAACTATTACAAATTGTGGATAGCCCTAATGGGGAGTAAGACGCGGTGCTAATAAAAACTTCCAAAAATGCTCATAAAGCACCTTTTAGGAGATAGAGGTTGCCAAAGAAAATTTTGGAAATGAAGTATGTAGGAAAAAGACTGCAAGGGAGGCCAAGAAAGAGATGGGAGGAGCACATAACAAGAAAGTGTTCAAGTGAGAGGATAAGAATGGAAACAATTAAAAGAGGAAGAATGGTGGAAGGATAAGAGAAGAAAGAGGCATTTTACTGAAGTGACCCAGCCACAGGTTGGAAACAATTAGTGATGACAATGAGGAGAAGTTGGAGAGGATCTTTCACATTAATACATAGTAGGAAGCACAGTTAGAAAAAAAAAACAATTTTTTTGCTGTCAACTTTGATAACATTTTACTATATTATTAGTATTATTTTGCATTGACACTGTCTATCAAAAGTGACAGCTGCAGATCACATGGTTTAAATATTATGGAAGTGATTTTTGTAACTATTGGATAAGTGTTCTTCCATCTGTATTGTTACTTGTGCATGTTGGATTAATGCAAAATTATTAAATTTATAAAACATAGAAAATTTGAGCCATTTGGACAGGGAAGTTATTTCTGATGTTATCATGATATTCTCATGCCGGCACTATTGTTTGTTTAGTTGGATGGTGTCGCATGAAGTTTATCTTTTTTTTTTATAGTGGATTGTATGATACTATTCTAGAAGTAATTTAGGTTGCTACACTTGTCGTGTTGGACAGAACTATCTTTTAAATTATTACTTGTGAAATATTGTCAGATATCAAGTTTGGTTAATGAATTTAGAGCTGCTCATAGGCTTAAATGAGATTGCTTCTGAGCTTTAATCCCATTGAAAGATTATATAATGCGAGGCGTTGACATTAAAAGCATACATAAAGATAATTTCAAGGGAATATATAATATTGGTTTTGACTATTCAGACTCAAGCATCAGCTACTGATAATACTCTGGTGACTCTCAAGACTGTGTTGAGGGCAATATAATGTTTTCTAGTGGCTGGAAGAATGGCTTTGATATGAACTATTCAGGATTAGTCTTTAGGAGGAGCTATGTTGAGGTATGTGAAAGTTTGAAGGAAGCTTACATGGCTATAAAGAAAGGCTAGTTTTGAAGCATTTTACAGAATGTGTTTCATCTTATATTTAAAAAAGGTCAAGATAGATTTAATAAGTTCCTGTAACAGTTCTAGATCACAATAAAACAGACTGAGATAGAAATCCTTGGGATCAATTATATATACATCTGATCATATGAATTGCCAATGGCTAAAATGATATTAAAATAAATAATTAAAAGTGAGGAGACTATTAAATAAACAAAGAACACTACAAAGAAAAGACACTTCAAGATATGGGGGAAACTAGGCCTGATAGTGCATATTAATATGTTGACATTTTGAGAGAGAAAAGTTCCATGTCATAGTGAAATTCAACCTTCTTACAATCCAATCCCAACCTGACCTTCAAAAATCAACACTGTTCTTAAACTCAAAATCTACACCAACCCAATTTACCCAACAACAATATTGTTTGGAAAAATAAAGTACTGTATGATTGTACCTCTGTGGGGGATATTCACTGCACCAATTAAGATATTCACTTTCCAGTTACATCATACAATAGCCAAATTACTAAAATATGATTCAAAATGCCTGGTTGTCATTACAAATGCATAACTTATGACTTAGTCTTCCAACTGCAATGTTAATCAAAGGTCACCAACTACTAGAACCCTTAACAACCTTTCCATGTTTGTGTCATGACTCGCATCCATTACTTGGGAACTCACTACACCAACAAAATGTTTAACTATTTTTCAAATAGTGAAACTTAGAGAGATCATCAAATACAATCCCCAAAACAAGTTTGATTCGTCCTCCTCGCATTTTTCTTAAAAAAAAATATATATGCTTAGAAGATTAATGGCCATTCATTATACACAGGACTGCCTACTATTATGTTTGGGGGGCAAGCAACATTAGTGAAATGCTTATAAATTTATCCATTCATATTATTCGACAAAATAATAACAATCATATTATTTACACTCCTGATTCATCACCATAGCAAAATACTTCAAATTTCTTCTAGTTGTATCCACTACTCAACATATTTATTTCTTCCAGCATTTGAGAATTTGAGTTGTGCCTGACAAATGTCCTGTGTTTAGATGGATAGAAAAACTATTGCAACAATGACTAACTGTTGGCCAGGTTGCTTACAACCCACTCAAAATGTATTACTTTAGTGTAATTAGTTTATGTGTGTGTTTCTTTCATTTAAGTAATACATTACATGTTAGAAAAGAAAAGAAAATATCTCCTAAATCATAATTTTATGTTAGTTTTTCAAGCAATTTTTTTCTCGCTCGCTAGTTAGATTTCATATGTCAAGTAGTGAAATTATATTTGATTAATTACATTGCCTAAGGATTTTTAAATCTTATATATTATTTTGTTCAAAATCTATATAAGTACACTGCTTGACCATTTTATTTTTTTATTTTAGCATCGCTTCTTATTACTCGCTAGGGTTATACACCTATGTATTATTTACCATATTGTGCTAGAGATTAGGAAGATTGAATTTAGAATAAATTTACTCCACATTTGGAGGAAAAGTGGAAAACCATTTAGGAAAAACCACTCTCAATACACTTGACCAGGATCGAACCTCAATCTCACCCTCATCGGCAGTGTGGTCTATTGTAAGAGTAGCACCTTAGACTATACGGCCACCTAAGCGGGCTTGGTCAGATTCTATCACAATGTTTATCAATCATAGTTTTCATTGTGTCATCAAAGTTTTGCTTAGTAGTAGATTTGGCCAACTCTTTTCTTCAAAACTCGACAGGAGGTAGCAGATATAGTTTTCTATTCAATTCATCATCATCTATTTCTTTAAATTAAATAGTTTAGTTCTATGATAAATAGTTAATACTCTCAGTAGAATATACTAATAAACTAAAATTTAAGCTATGGGTGTAAAATATGTAAACATAAGTTTCTAATCAGGATAAAGAGGTAATTATTTTTGAGGTGATATTTTTTATCTGATATTTCAACATTATTCTTTTCATTTGAATATGACCCTCAACATTACAAACATGTTTTGTTACAGCTTTGCTTTTTAGTAGCTCACAAAAAAGAGCCATTATGGATCAACTTAATGACTCATGAACATATCTGTTTGGTGTTCATTTAATTCTCTTGCACCTTTAAAACAAAGCTTACTGGGCCGAGTGTTTGATTAGTTCTCTGATAGTAAAGATAAGAGTAGTAGCTGTACACTGCTGGTGGTGGAAGTGGCAGTGTTGGTAATGCATGTTTCTCTTCCCCTTCTTGGTGGTTCTCTTGCCCCCTTCACTCCCACAACCACAGGCAGGCTTCAAGTCCCAACATATGGTGCTTCTTATCACATATACATCCACAAACCACAGTCTGCCGGGCCACAGCCGCTGGAACCAGGGGCTTCAAGTTTTCTCCATCAGAAATCCTAGGCCGGTTCCGAAGAGGTAAGGGGGAGTGGGCTCCCCTTTTCTTTGGTGCCTCCTGCCTGGACTAATAATTGTTTCGCCTCATTTTGCTGTTTTTTGTATTTGTTTTGCTTTTATTGCCAAGCAGTTTGAAAGGCAAAAGAAGTTACCGAACTAATTTATGTTTTTAATAGCTCATAGACTAAAATACAAACTCTCATTGACCCGGCATATTTAAAATCTTTTTTAAACACAATTATTCTTGCTGGCAATTAATCTTGATTGTGATTTCTGACTCATTGTGCTTTAAATCAGGACTTTGAAGTTGGAATCGGAGTCTAAAGCAGTTTTGGGTGGAGTCAGTAAAAAATGTACTTACTCTGACTTTAAAATAAGAACCTAGAATACTATAACAATATATGATAAATGTGTCATTTTAAATTTATACTTTTTTCTTAATTTTTAAGACAAATTTTTGTAATTTTGATTGACAAATTTATTCAAATATAAATTCACAATACCATCGAAGCTTAACTTGAAGTCATCTATATTTGAGAATTATATTGCAGGCAATTTTATGTTACTTATTAATATACATTAGCCACTTCTGAAGGAGTCAGACAAAGTCATCAGGTAGTAGAAAAATAGAGGAATCCGAGTCGAAGGCTTGGCATACTAACTCTACATTCCACAGTCCTGCTTTAAATCATGCCCTCCACAAATTGTATTTGGTTTTTTAAATCAAGGTGGAGTTGATAGTTTGATCTTAACAGGGTGTTAAAAAGCAGGCAGGTGTAAATGGTTTGACGTTTTGCCATAAGCTCTAAACAACTCACTTCTGCTAAGAATAGGCTTATTGTGAAAACAATAACAAATTAGTATATTAATCATGGTTTTTCTTCTTGTTGGCAAAACATCTTTACGAGCCAATATTTGTCATTTTACTCTTACCATGGACAAATTTATAGTTTTTTATATAAATTATGTATGTGTAGTACCACATAACTCTTGATCAAACTTGTTTGTGATGTTATATGGGAATGCTCTAAGGTTATGTTAAAATAGAATAGTGGGAAATTTTAGGTAACTTTGTTTGCCTTTTAAATTGTACTTTATTGTGCTTAATATTCATAAGTGCCGCACCAATCAATCTCCATTGTGCTTTTCTCCTTTTAATTGTGTGCTTATGTCACTTAATCCAACAATATAAGGATTTAATATAATTGTGAAAACAAATGTTTCTATGTTTTTTAAGTGCATATTATTAGTTTTGATCTTTTTAAGGCTACTTCAGGGATATTAAATGAGATGGTGTGCTTAAAAGTTGTTGTGTTGTTTCTTTGTCTGCCAAGATGCCTGGATCTTTAAAATTTGTTTATAGATAGTGAAATAATTATTTATTAATTAAAATAAATTATGGCCACATTTGAAGAGGAGAGCTTTGAGAAGTTGAGCTTCAAACACATTTCTGAGATAAACCAGTTTTAATCTCAATTGACCTCCACAAATAGGCGGACAAATAATTCACTTTCATAGTGTTTGGTTTTCCAGTGACAGGGAGCCCCCATAGGAAGCACCCATAGGAAATCAGATTAAGCTTATGTTTACAATTGACTTAATTTCAAAGATGTAATACATTTTCCTTATTAAAATGTTAGCTTTGGTGTAGTTATATTCTGTTAATGAATGGTATTTATAGGACTAGTAGTTAAAATAATTATTGATATGTTTGTTTAAAAGACTCATTTTGGCCATATTGTCTTATTTTATTACTAGGATGATAGATAAGAAAGAGAGAGGAAATAATAACTTAGTTACTGAAATAGTGTGACCATATGAAGACAAATTAGTAGAGGTCTAATTTTTGTAAGCGCATTTATTTTTATAATGTCATAAGAGTTTAATGCGTCTAAAATACTTTTGTTAACATATGGTTGCTAAAACTATATTTTGTTCTCATCTGGAATATAGTTTTATGGAAGAAGACCCGGACATTTATTCCTCAGTTATTAGTGGTGTCCTAACAAATGAAACAGTTGCACAACCAATCTTTTTTCAGTGTGTACAATGCTGACATACCTTTTCATTTACAGGGCTGCCCTGCTTGTGCAACCAGATGCATGTTGAATTTTCACAACGAATGATAGCCACACCAACACATTTTCACAGGCACTTTTTTTTTTACCTATTTCTCACCACACCAAGATAGATGGAATGCCTCCACTTGTTTAGTGCACCTTAGCTTGATTTTACATTGATGTGATGCTTGAGGGAAGATAACTGTCATTCTGAACACATCTTTGTGCTAATTTTCCACCTTCATTTTTATATTATGTTATTGCCCTCAAGATTTTAACTAGAATTATTTTGATAGGGGGAAAAAATGTGTTTCCCGATGTTATAAATTTTTGTGAAAAATAGTTTTTCCGAACCATTTGTGTGCTCTTTTTTTAAAAATAAGTTATTTGTACTCTAGTGAATAATAACAACTATAGCAAGATGTATTTTCTTGTTACAGCTATTCCTTCCTGCCTCTATCACTTTCTCCCACTTTGAGCTATATTAATGCAATCAATAACTATATAATATATGAAAAACTAACATTTCCTTTTGAAAAATTAACTTTATAATAATATTTATTATAAAATATGTTAAAGATTTTAAATCAGCTATAATTGTTATCAATAAAATTGTATTGTTTCTTTGATCTTTTATGGTTATAATTTTAAATTTGTATCTTTACATTGGACTAAATAGCCATGATCAGTTAAACATTGAAAGGAGGATGTATAGAAGGGTAAGGCTTATACACTTACCAGAAAATTGTAGGTCTCAAAGTTCACAATTATAACACAACAAAACATATAATTATGTAATTTTTGTGTTACTACAGTCCCCTTCTTCAGCAGAAGAGAGTAAAACACCAACTGGACTATGGTAGCTTGGCTATAAGTTGATCATGGTCATTTAGATTCTGTTGTTGCTTTTTTCTTGATACAAAATGGCTTAGGCTTGTATTCTGCAGTTGCCTGTTCAAACCTGTGTCTTTATTCCTGGTAGATGGAAAGAATGTTGTATTTACATTATATTTGACAATACAAAAATATTAAAACAACAAACATCAGGCGAAAGGTTCCTACCCTTGCAACAAACTGAGATACAGTACCTGCAAAATTCACCACCTCTCCACCTCATTCAACAGCAGACACACACAACAGGAATACCCCATGAAAGGCCACCATGACTGCTCTGCAGAAAATCTTACATACCAGCTACAGTGCAACTACTGCATTACTGAATACATTGGCCTTACCACAGGAACACTCACACAACTAATGAATGGTCATCGTTTTGATACCAACCACAACAACCCTGACAAACCAGTAGCACTTCATGTCCAAACACATAATGCAGATTTTGATGCATGCTATAGTACTTGAGTTATACGAGCCCCCACCCCCACCCCAGTCTCAACCTTATATAAACAATGAAAACAGATAATATAATTTAACTTAAAATGGGGGTGATGAAGGTACAGAATAAGGGCAGATTGCAGGTGGGTGAAATGGGATTTCAGAGATGCAAGACTGGTGTGATGAAATTTGTCAGTATGAGAAATGAGAGAATAAGAGGAATAGAAAAGGGCCAGTCCAGGACAATAGAGAAGGCACAAAAATGGTGGAATGGCCATGTGAGAAGAATGGAGAGGGAAAGGATGCCCAGGAGGATGTTGAATATGGAGGCGGGGGTAGGAGCCCGGGAGGAAGACTAAGAGACATGTGGCTGAAGAAATTAAGAATGAGTGTGGTGGAGAGAAGAGAGGACTGGGCCATGTTGAAGGAAGAGATGGGGGGAGGAAAGGAGGCAGTGGAGAGGGCTATGTTCCAAACAGACCCAGCCAGTGGCTGGAAGCTGTTCATGATGATGGATGAATTATCATATAATATAAATTCAACATTCTATTTATCTACCAAGACTAAAGACACAAGTCTGAACAGGCAAACACAGAATCTAAGTAACCATGATCAACTTACAGCCATTCTACCGTAGTCCAGTTGGTGGTTTACTCTCTTCTGCTGAAGAAGGGGACTGTACTACAAAAAAAAATACATAATTGTTTTGTTGTGTATTAATTGTTAGCATTGAGGCCTACAATTTTCTGGTTAAGTGTGTAAGCCTTGCCCTTCTATCTCTCCTCCTTTCTATGTCTGATTAAATCTGTATTTATATTATTTATTCACAAATAAATTACATAGTTAAGCACAGGTATAGTATTTTTTTATTGATCTCTTACCAGCTAAGATTCTTAATGATATTTATTTTAATATACCATCATTACTACTGAAATGCAATGTTTACAGTCTAGTAATAACTCTAGAGAGCTTAATTGTTTGGTCAGGTGAATCCTCTTATAACCACTCTTAAATGTGATTGTTATTGTTATGCGCAGGAAGCGACCTCCTGGCTAGCCTCACGTCTACGTTTGATCGTAAACTAAAGTCTTTGCTCAACAATAACTCATCATCTACAACCCCTGAGGAAGCTAGTGACGACACCTTGACCACTAGCACAAAGAAGACATCTCCTGTCAAATCCCAGGTGTACAGGGACCCCAGTCTACATCGAGGGAGTAGCCCGTCATTGGATGGGGCTAAACATGCACCTGTGAGTTCACTATTATTGATTAATGCAGTCAATAAATCTGGTTATTCCTCGGAAGAGGGGAGAATGTATGATTATATTTGTAGAATTTGTTTATTCTCTTTTATTATGTCGTAAATTAACTCTTTGATCTGATTGTTGGTTTCTGTTCAAAAACTAAACTATGAAAAGCATGTACAGGTTAAACACTTGTAGACCTAAACCTGTTCCTCATTATTCAAAGTATGATTATTTTTTTTCGGCTACAAATTGCAAGTATTTGAGATAGTTTTCTTCTTAGAAGGTCATTATTGATCACCTGCTCGGTTCACGCTATTCTCTCTCTTCTCCTCCAGTACCACATCTCAAAGCTTTCCAAATATTTCATATCGTTTTTCCTTATAGTTCATGTTTTATCTACAAGCAAAGTCTTGGTGGCTACAGATAGGGATAAATCGGGGAAATCTTTGATATCAGGAAAAGCAGGGACATGTCAAAATATTTAACTAAAAATAACTAAGTCAATGAAAATAAATACGTGACTAATTTTGAACAAAAGTGAGATATTTGGTTTCTTGGTGTTAACAAAATGCGCTATGACAGTCAAAATGGTTGTACAGTGTTTGTTTTTATACTACATTTTATAAAGGGCCACAATAATACCTAAAACATTAAATCTTAGAAAAGTAACTTCTAAGAATGTTGAAAATAAAAAACTGTAATATTATGTCAGGAATTTTTATATAATTTTTTATGGAAAATCTGAAAAAGTAGGAACTTTCATAGTAAAAGTGTTGTAGGCACCCTGAAATTGATGCTCCTCATTTAGCATTTAACCAATTTCCTTCCCATCTCTAAGTTTAGTTTGCCACCCAGTATTATGTGGTTTTATTTGATGTCAAAAATAAAGTGGTAGTCTTCTCCCTTTTTACTTTAATAGCCACTAATCTCCTTAGTAGTTTATTAAATATAAATTATAAAAATTAAAACTTTACTTTAGAGTAAATTATAAGTTATGTATGTTTGCTAGGATCACCAAATTTGTATGCATCCTAAGAGTTTGATTCTTATAATTTATAAAGTCATCATGCCTTTTACTGTGCATTATGTTCATGTACTTTTTTAATAACCTTCAATGAACTGGTGTTTTCGTCATATTCTGACCTTCAGCTCTTCCACAATCTTTCGCTACATTTTCTCTCCCTTAAACATGCTTTATTTTTCCACAGGAGAAAGTGGAAGCTGTCGCCAAGAAAGCTGAGACTCCACGTAGGGGTTGGTCACGAGAAAAAGATTCTGTTCGCCAAACAAAGGAAACTTCAAACCCAAGCCAAGTATCTGAACAGTGCAGTAAAACAGTTGTGAATAAAGCTTCAGAAAAAATGGGAAACACCAAGGAGAATAAGCTAACAAAAAATGAGACTAAATCAAAATGCTCACTTGATGAAAAGAAAAAGGGACAACCTGAAACAAAATTGAAGCGTTCGGAGTCCCTTAACAAACCAGAGAAACTAGAATCTCCTTCCAACACAAAACTCAGGAGATCTGCTTCACTCAACAAGACAGAGCGGTCCGAGTCCCCTTCTAACACCAAGTTGAAACGATCCGATTCGCTCACAAAAACAGAAAAGACTGAATCAAACATTAGTAAACGTAGGCAGCAAGAGATGCTATCAGGGAGTAGGGGTAATAATAAGGAAAAAGATAACATTACAATCATAATGACAAAATTGAAACGTAAGAATGGCATGCCAGAACGTTCGATCAAACGCAGGCACACAGTTGGTGGTACCAAGGACTTCGACAAAGTAAACTGGTTGGACAATAGATTTCAGCACCAGTTGGAAGATAATGAGGCCGCTGCAACAAATCCTATTGGTGGAAACAAAGAGCGCCGATGCATGCGCACCAGCTCTCCCGACTTAAGTTCCTCACGCCTCAGTAGCATCTTAGCACACGAGGGATTCAGGGTCGAGATAAGCCTATTGGGTAATGGCCGGGTAGTGGCTGAACTCACCTCCCCAAACGGCCGTCCTCATAGTTTGCCAGATGCCAATCTTGCCTCCAGAGTGTTCAAAGTGCCACTAGAATCACATGTGTGACTAATATAAAACCAATTTCATAATTCCCTCGAAACATTGTACTATTAACATTCTCTAGTTTATGAAATAGTTAAAATTTGGTTTTATAAATGTTCAAGGAAAACTGATATTGCCTTGAGGGTGTTCGCCTCGATTAGGCTTATCTTTTAAGCTATAATTTTCTATAGCTAACTTATTATCAGGCCTCTGCAAAGTTAATCATTTCCATACATGCAAAATGGAATAACATATTGTAAATAATAAATTGATTGGACTAAATATGATCAAAGCTTTTATTCTGTGACATCTTCATTTCTAATTTGTTAATCTGAAAGGAAACATTAAAATCTCACAACTGTTCTAAAATAAACTTTAACTGTAGCGAAGTGGTTTGGAATGATGGTAGTAATAGTAAAATTTGTGGCACTGAATCTTGTTAATTAATGTTGAGTTAAATCTTCCTAGTCCCCCTAAAAGATTAAAATAAGTATACCCTGTAAGTAATCCTATCAAAAATTATATCAGTGAATCACAGGCATATCTTCTTTAGAACATTTTCCAATTTTTATTACAGTAACAATAAAATAACTTAATTTTTTCACTATTTCATACCTAAAGTATTTCAAAGTTCAACTCATTATGTATCATTGACACATTATATTGAAGAGAATAGGCAAATAGCAATGGAAACTAATAGGATCAACATAAAACAGCTTTCACAACGGATATTTGAACACATTTGATATTTTACAACGTGGTCACAAGACAAATCATTGTTATTGTTATCATTTTCTGTGTTGGCTTGGTTTGCTGGCTTTATAGGCTTAATAGATGTTTAGTTGCCTTCTCACCATTCAGTTTTATGTTTTTATTCTGCATGAAAAAAAATTAACACATGTCTTTAAAAGGAAATTAGCCACTACAATATTTCTAAAAATTTTCAATATTTTCCAGTTGTATTTTTAAATGTAGTAAGCTGCAAGTAAAATTCTTTATAAAAAAATAACTTTTTAATTTTAGAGCTAATAATTTTATAAATTGAAAGAGGTTCAAAAAGGAGCCAAAAGAACAAGTATTATATAAAAACTTTTTAATTTGGTTATGGAATACGTCCATTGGTTCCTGCACTGGGATAGATTTTTATTTCTTTCGATTTATGTGATGTACCATAATTTGTATTAAGTAATCATCACACATTATTTTTTAATGAAAATAATTTTAACCATAGTTAGCAGATTGTTGAGATGTGTTGGTTGTTTTAAAGCTAAATAATAGAATGGTGCGATAGTGTTTCAACTGTAAAATTACCATTTTGACCCAAAATAGGTCATACTTTTCCCCCAAAAATAACCGCTATAAAACAAAGGATTGCATTTAGTAACATTGAAATAATTGCCGCAAGAGTTGGTTCTTTTAAAATGCTTAATTTCAAAAACTTGATTTAAAAATAGTTTAACCTTGACTCTAATAATAAAAATTTAATTTGAAACTAAAATGGCTGACAAAATGAAATAGTTACAGCTACAGCTGCTACTAATACTTTAAAAAAAACTTTTAAAGACTTTTGGTTGTTTTGTGTTGGTTACTGCTACTTAATTATGGCAAGAATAAAGTGTATTTATTATTAAACTTGGAATTTTATAGATCTCTGACTGTGCTATTTCACTTTTACATAACTAAATACATATTCTCATTTTTTTAATTTAATATTCTAGCATTGTTATATTTTAAATGATTTGCTACATTGGAATTCATGAAAGCTCAGGGATCATAAAATCTCATCTTCTAGTAGGCCTATGTATTTGTTTTCCTCCCAAAGCTTGCATGTGTTAATTTTTGAAATATATTCCTTATTAATGACATTTTGAAACATTTAAAACTCACTTTTAATAAATAACATTTGGGAAACCCTCTACAAAATTTGCTCTCTCAAATTTTGTTTGATAAAAGCTTATTTGACAAATTTTCCAAAGACAGTAATCACAGTTAGAAAAATAGTTTTGATCTATTTTCTTCAAACATAACTATTTTTTACAGTTTTAAAAGCCTCACTTCATTTTTAAATCAATATTGTCCAAGCATTTAAACTATCTACTAAGCATTTTTTCTCAAATTACTTTTTAAACCCTGCAAATTTCATTTAATGTAGATTTTGACTTTTTTTTTGTATGTATTTCATGCTGGCCCAACAACCTTAAAGATTTTTTCATATTTTAGATTTTTTGCTATTTTCTTTAGAAATGAATCAAGTAAATTCAAAAGATATTTGTAATAATAATTGTATTTTAAAAAGTTCTATCAATTTGATAACAATATAATAAGTGCATTATTTATCTGTGATTCATGGTTTTGTTTACCCCTCTTCCATAGAGGTCTACTAATTATATACATTAATTGCCCCTGATTTGGTTACTTGCATCATTTGCCGATTAGGAATGATTTTCTAACCAATGTTTTATAGTTTGAAGCTTAAAAGCATTACTTTGGTTGCTTAATCAGTTCATTTGGAGTCGTTTTGGAAGGCAAATAAGTTATATAGGTCTTAAATACATAATTAATAATTGAAATAACTACTGTAGGATTATGATCCACTATTGACACTAGACAAATCGGAACATTGCATTTTATTCTACTCTGAGATAATTGTCCAATTTTTGTGCCTGTTTGGTCAGAACTTAACTCATGTTTTGAGGCCAGGCAAAGTGATGCCCCCTTTAAGACTTCGACTTACCCATCATTAAAGCATAAATCAATTTTATTTTTGTAGATTTTCGGGGTTAGTAACAATATGTTTATAGATACTTTAAAAACAAATTTATTAATCAACATGATTTGTCAATATTTGCATCAGTAAACATACTTTTTCATTATATATAAAATACAACTACAAATAATAATAATAATTGTGCTTTAATATAATTTTTATTTGCAAAGGAATTCCAGAAAATTAACACAAATACATGGAAAGGTTATTGAACCTGTGATTTGTTAAACTTTCACTATTTATAAGTTGTTGTTTTTTCTGTGTCTAACAGCAGGTCATCAGGTGATGGCACTCTGTGCAGTTCTGTCCTAGGCAATCTTCTTCATATGTCTTTAACTGCCTCCCACCTTGATTATCTCCACTATTCCCTCCTTCCAACATTCCGTCCATACCATCCACTAGTAGACTTTACCTTTTCACCCAGTGTCCAACCCAGTTTCACTTCCTCTTTTGGACAATCTCTAATATAAATATTTTGTAGTAACAAAAAGAACAAATACAAATTAATTGGAAAGCCTTGCCACCATATCACTCATGAATACAGAAATTTGTAAAGCTGTCCCATAGAAATTTTTATCTCCTAAGAAATAATTAAAAACTACAGGCTATCTATAAATAATAGATAGGCCCTACTTTCGGAAGGGATTTACTAGATTTATTGGTAATACAGCTTTATATATGTAGCAGCTTGTAATATATACTTAGTCGTCACAGTAAATATTTCACTCAAGCAGTTGAGTGGGTTTATAAGTATTTTATTGAACAATTATAATTTTTCCTTGATTCGAAAACCAACTCTGCATATATCCTTTTAAAACATTCCTGGAGCAACCTCTGCAGATATATTTATTTGCACCAATATATATAATGAATGTTAGCTGTATTATAGACTATACAGGAGTATACTCATGGGAACTAGTCATATTTTTGTCCCCCCAAAATGGTTTGTAACTAAAGATATCAAACTTTAACCTCCAGTACCCTTAATTCTTACTGGTATTGAAATATTCAAGAATTGATCTTAGTATCACAATTTTCGATACCTCAATTCTTATCTTCAATATCCCAGAAAATGAAATTTCTAGCATTAATAAGAAACTGAAATACTCAGAATCAAGTTTTTTTTTTTATCATGACAGTTAATAATTCTTTTGCCATTCCACTTTAGTGCAAGAAAATTGTAAATTAACTTTATCTTCTAGTTCTTATAGTTCTTACACAAATTGAACATTAAGTTGGTTTTTTTAATCATATTATAGCATGGTATATAAATTAATAAAATATTTTTAATGTGAATTTGGATTTAGATAAAAAGAGTTAAATTGTAAATGTTGAGGAATCAAGAAAGTCGAGAATTGTGGCATCTCTTTTGTTTGGTTGTTGTTTTTGTTTTATTTGGTTAGATCCCTTTAACATACTAATTTGGATCTGAAAGAAGACTTCAAAATAAAAAGTGAAATATTCTTAATAATGTACCCAAGCAGATTTTATATGTCTTCAATGCTGCATTTATTTCCCTGTTTTCCATGATAAATCTTGCATTGTGTGCAGCAGCATTATAGTCTCAAGATGAATGTTTGTTTCTTAATTGATGCAGGTAAAATGTATTTTAAAATTTTATAAAGTGACTTCAACTATAGTGATTTTGTGTTTAAGAAACTTATAAAAAGAAACATCACATACTTTTTTTTGTAAAATAAATGTCAATTAAAGATGCTTATCACATTTTGAAATGAATCTAGATTTAACCAAGAATTACCTACACTGTTTACATACTATTTAATGTAATGTTTTTTAGTCTATAAATTTGTATCATTGTTTAAGAAATTTTATTGTTTTATGCAAGCCAAAATAATTAACTTTTTTATAAATCACTGATTTTGTTTGTAAATATGAATATCATTATAGTTTGTATATAAGAAAATCAATATTGTTTCATAAAATGTAAAATTTAGTTGTGATCTTTTATTTTTATTAGACATATATTTCATCGTGTACATATAGGCCGTCCAGAAACTATGAATTTATTTTTGTTTTGTATAATATGTCCCATAATCTTATTAAGAGAGACCAACTATAAGTTGGTGATTTTTTTTTAAATTCTAATGTATATTTGTTACTCTTGAATGAAATTTTTATATGTGATGTCATGAAATGATGGCTTGCTTGTAGGGATGATTTTTAGTTCCAATATGGGAGAAAAGGTTTGCGCGCTTATTTAGCCAATGTTGATGTTGCATACAGCACAGTTGTTTTAATTTTCCTATGTATTATAAATTACACATGTTTATGTAAATGAACTGAAATAATTGTACAATATTTTAATTTATATACATCCCTTTTTTTCCTTCACATCCATATTGTTTAGTTTGATTTTCTTTGGTCAATTTGCTATATTTATCAAAGCAATACCTAAAATGCTCATAAAGGACACAAATCAATGAAAAGTTTTATTATTATAATCATCGGCTTTGATGCCTGAATATCATTATTTAAACTTTTTATTTAAAAGAAATGACTGCAGGTTGGATTTAAGGTACTGCATTAGCATTTGCATAGGGAGAGGAGGGAAGGAGAAATAAATAAATTGTACAGTGCACCACACTGTTATAGAAAATATTTAAAAAGAGAATTATCTATACACATCAAAGAGTATATGAATCAAATTAATTTTCAAAGACGTGACTAAAGGTGTATATTATATATATGCTTGTATATAAGAAATTATTGGTTTTATAAAAATATATTTTAATTAAATTTTCATTATCTTTGATAGTAATAATATTTTACAATGATAAGTTATTTTGTATCTAAAATAGTTGTAGATAAAAAATGAGAATTGCCATCTTGCTTTTAATAATAATGGTTTAAATTATGAGGGATAGCCAGCACACTTACCTAGGTATACTGGAGTATAAATTGTTTAGATATAACACTAAAAAACACACAAACACATTTTTAAGGACAAGGTAGACTGTCCACAGCTGACAGCTGTGGACAGTCAACCTTACATTTCAACCAAAAGCATCAGTCTACTCTCCTGACCTGATGAAGCTGTCTGTGACAGTGAAAGCTTGTCCTTAAAAATGTGTTTGTGTGTTTTTTAGTGTTATATCTAAACAATTTCTACTCCAGTATCACCTAGGTAAGTGTGCTGGCTATCCCTCTTAATTTAAACTATGATTTAGCCTAGTGCTCTATACCACATAACCTCAACTTATAATAATAAAACATCTCTAGATATAAAATTTAATCAAAATAGTTAAAATTGATTTTCTCCAAATTTGCTGTCTCTTTTTTCCCTTCAGTAAACTACCCTTAAATTTAAGGTGTGATATCTAATTCCAGGGGACCTTACAAAAAGACCAGATATCAAGTTTTACCCCATTCGGTAAAATAGTTAAGGCTCTAGCCTGAGATACGGACGGACGGCATTGCGAAAACCACTCTTTTGGTTTCATGGGGTCATGAAATGTTAACATTAATCAAAAGAGAGAGATATTAACCAGGAAACTGGATACACGATAATGCTGAACCAGAATTCATAGTAAAGTGTCGTCTTCTTTCTTTTTAAATTGTGTTGAATTTTTTTAAATTAGGTTTAATGGCTTCACTGGTCTCAATTCCACTGTAAGCAGAAAACTACACCATGATGTGCAGTGTATTACCTTCCACATTAGGTGTTATTGGGGGTTTAAGATAGGTTCGTAAAGATTTGTAATTAATCGAATCCATTATTTTACTAATCTAAATCTTAAATTTATTTTTAAATCTTGGAATAATTGTGAACATAAGAGGAAATATAAATATAGGTAGTAGAATAATAGAAAATACAAATAGCGACTAAGTGTTAAATTACTGGTCTGGAACCTGAAAGTTAAATTCATCCTATATTAATAATATGCTCTAAACCAATATTCTTAAGGATTTGAAGGATTCAAGAGCTCAGCCCTAGTTTCAATGTATGTTTTATTTGAGAGTTGTCACAGAAAACATAATAATTGTTGAATTTCATATTCGCCTCTATTAACCTGGAACAAAATCTTATGTTTCTAAGAATAAAGTTTGAAGATAACATGTGAACAGGCAGAGCGGTTGTCAGCAAGAAAATAAATATACTACAGTCCAATTTTCTTAGGAAGTTCCGATGGCTAGCCAAGCTCTGCTTTTCATATACATTGTCATTTTACTAAAAGCAACATAAAGTCACTTCATAGTTGCTGGTGGCTGTGGTATCAATGGGGGCTCATAGAAGTCAATTATTTGCACATGACCATCCCAAGACTATAATTTATACTAAACAATGAAAAGAGAATAGAAGGGCAAGGCTTACACTTACCAGAACACTGTATGTCTCAAATTTCACAGTTAAAAAAAACAAAACACTTAATTATGACATTTTCAGGGTACATCAGGCCCCTTTTTCATCAAAAGAGAGTAAAATACCAACTAGACTCTGGCAGCATGGCTATAGTTTGATCATGGACACTTAGATTATGTTGTTACTTGTTTCTTGATTTAAAAAAAATTTTAAGCTTAGATTCTGTAGCTACCTGTTCAAACTTGTGTAGAGTCAACTCTTGATTCTATGACCTTTCACTGTTACTTGGAAAAGAGTTGTTATTTCGAAGTGGTCATTATTGGAATTTTAAATGATTTTGTTCCACCACCAACCCTCACACAAAAATTGCATTTTTAGACACATGGAAAAATAAAATAAAACCTACCTATTTCTTGAAGTCAATTATGGAGGCCTGCTTCTTAGCATTAGTTTGCTCGACGAAATCACAGCTCTTCACTAGCGCCCTGGCACTTAAGTACTCTTGAGTAAACGTCCTCGACTTTCAGAACATCTTTCATTGTGGGGATCTCTTCAGGCTTTTCTTCCATTTCTTCCTACCCCTCTTCATCGCTGGACTCCTGCTGCTCCCTGACTATCTGCATTGTTGAGGGAGCCCCAAACTGTAATGTCATTGTCTGTTGCTATGTAGTTCTCATACGTGCAATCTGGGGCTAATCTCTGCCAAGTTTCTTCATTGCACAGCCAAGTGAAAGTCAAGGGGGGTCAGGCTGCAGTTCCATGAAGGGGCCTGGCTTAGAATTGGCATCCACTGGTGGTGGGTCATCTTTGTCTTTGGCTCTGGAAGTGGTGGGAAGCACACAGACTGCAGCCTCTTTGTTGACTGATAGGACAAAGTGGGCGTGTTGGAAGCAGTTGACAAATACCGCCGGACTCACGGCCCTCCAACTGGTGTCGATTCCTTCCATGGCCCTGAAGACGTCCCACTCTTTGACCACCTTGCCCATGTCGAGATTACACACCATACCATGCAAAAGTATCTCGCGGAACTTCATCTTCACTTGCTGGATTATCCCCTGGTCCAGGGGCTGAAGGATGCTGGTGGTGTTCTTTGGCAGAAACACCATCTCGAGGTTCCTGAGTTTGTCAAGAGCAGGATGTGCGGGGCAATTGTCATCGAAGAGCAAGAATTTTCTATTTGTGGCATCCATCTTTGAATCGAAGCCTTGAAACCTCCTTTTAAACACCCCCGAGGTCTTGGTGTTGGGTCAATCGATGCACTTTCACCTACGACCTGTGGCTGGATATTCTTTTATGTACTTTGAAACGCTTTAGCCACCCACTTGAACACTTAAAAGTTTTATATACCCAACTCAGGGAAAATGCATTGGCCTTCCTCTTCATCATCGCACCCTTCAAATTTTTGGCCTTTACATTGTGGCCCTCCTGCACTGCATTCAAAATTTCTTCTCTCATTTTGAGAATCGAAGTGTCAACTTTGGGTTGCCATACCGTCATGCAATCTCTGTCTTACTAATCTTCTTCTCATCCACTTCCTGGATGACCTCGTACTTCTTATGAGCATCAAGAGGGTCCTATATCCACTCATTTCGTCAAAATTATAAGTTTGTATCCAATAAAAAAATAGTGTGGGTCATTAGAAATTGTTAACAAAATCAAACTAAAAACATAACCAAATCGGAATAGCAATGTTAAACAATAGCGTGAGTCTTCAAAAATCGTTCACAAAATCAAGCCAAAAAGTAACCAAATTGAGGATCGAAATAACAATGGCAAAAACAAGCCTGGCGCGTGATATAGCGGCAGTCGCATGCATGGAAATATTGTCTTGCTCACGTTTTCTATTACGTTTTCTTGTGGGAAGGGGTTGACATGCTCAAGTGCTATTGGCTGGCATTGATGGGGGGGTGTCTATTTTTATACCTGACCCACCCCAGTTACTAGTAATACAGCGCTCACAAAGATAATCGCAATGCATCAACCTAAATAAGTGCAACAAACAAATTTTACAGCCAATTTCCTTAAAATTTTCGATCTTTTTTTATACATTTTTAACGGTTCCCCCATAAAGGATCCTAACTTTGAGACGAACGTTATTCCTGGAGTCTTAGAATCGAGAGTTGACTGTATTTATTCTTGGTAGATGGATATAATGTTGTATTTATTTCCTCTTTAACTATTGAACTATTAAATAATTATCATTAATTTTATTGTTTGTTGATAAATGAAGCGNGGGGGGGGGGGCTTGGATTTGGTAATATATTTGTGATCAAGTTGCCACCTATAAATCTGGGAATCATTGAAACTATTGGGGAGTATTCCATTTGTGTGAGTCTTCTTTTGAATGAGGTGGGAGGTTGGTGAATTTTGCAGGTAATGCAGCTCTTTTTTGGTAGGAACATTTGGCCTAATGTTTGTTGCTGGGTCAGGCAATATAGGGTGAAACAGAATGTTGCAGAGATTAGGAGGGTGTTTGAATGTGATTCTTGGAGAAGTGTTGAGAAGATTTTGTGTGAAAGGTGATAAGGTAAGGATATTATAATTTGAGTTCAGGATATATCTGAGTTTGTCTAGTCCTTCATAATACTGGGTGATGATCGATATTGCTTCTTGATAGGCTCTTAATTGGTTGGGGCTTTGTTTATTTGACTAATAATTTGATCGAAAAATGAAACATTTCAAATGTATAGCCAATTGTTAGTCATCTTATAGGATAGTTTAAACTACGGAGGCTTATTTTGAGGTAATATTATCACATTCAAATGTCAATTTTATTAACATTTTCTGTAATTGTTAGTGTAACTAATGTTCTTAATGAAATGAGTGTTGTTATTTTTATTTCCAAAAGTATTTACTATCTGTAAAAAGGGAGTGCCATTCTTATTTTAAGAACATGTTTTGTTAACATTTTAAAATTATGAAAATACTTGGGGGCTTATGGAAATATTCAACTGGAGTTTGAATTAAATGAAAAAATCCAAGCTCAGAGACCCTTAGACGCCACCACTTATTTTTATTTAATTGTATCTTCTAACCCGCTTCAGTGGTCACAAGGTCTAAGGCACTACTCTCGCAGTAGACTAGACCGCTTATCATTGGGAGATCGAGGTTTATTGAGAGTGGTTTTCAAAATGGTTTTAACTCTTCCTCCACATAAATGCCTCTACACTTCCAATAAATATAACCTTCTTCATCACTCAAACAAGTAAGTAGTAAGACACAGTGCTAAAAAAATATTGTATTTTATTTATATTATTCAGAATACAACTGGGGTGGTGATGACAGTAGTACAGTAGAAATTGAATTTGTATGTAAACCAAACCCATTAAGACATGGGTGGCAATACATTTTATTTTTTTATCACCTCGTCTTACTACTTGTTCAGGTTATATGCTTATGTACGAATTTTGCTAATTAGTTAGGTATGAGGAATGTTGGTATTAAAGTAAGTGTACTCGTATTTGTGTAAAAGGAGAGTGGAAAACTATGTTAGGAAAAACACCACCCTCAGTACACCCGATCTGGATTCTTAATCGTTGTGGCACAGCACCTAAGTGGTGCCGCGAGATCAGCCAAAGGAGTGTGAGATTTTGTGGAGAGAAAAATATTTATATTACATAAAGAAAATAAACGGGAGAAAGTTTTGTCTTTTCATGTTTCTCTGATAACGCACGTCCTGTGACTATAGTTTGTGGGGTGCTACACAGTGGCATACAGCAAGCTGAAGCAGCGTTTTACCTTTAAGCACCCTCACAATTCAGAGAAAAGTCTGTCCTATTTTAAACATCTATTAGAAGGGCATTAAAGAACCCCATTAAATCATTAATCTGACACCTTACATAAGTCGTTGACTTTTCAAAGTGTAAATTCATCTGGTGTGTCAGGGTTCAACAGCCACTCGGCTGGGGAATAAACACATCTCAAAAGGTTCAATTAACTCATCATGACCCGCCTCGGTGGCGTAGTTGGCTAACACGCTTGTCGTGTTGAGCTCAACTGCTGAGGACGGGGAGATTGAGGTTCGAATCTTGGTTGGGTGAACTGGGGGTGGTTTTTCCTAAATGGTTTTCCACTCTCCCTCCACGCAAATGCGGG